>CM010316.2:6318177-6559752 GCA_001923025.3 Taenia multiceps
TTACGCAACATTAGGTAAATGTGGCTAACTTATTTTGGTATATTAGCAAGAGCATTTATCATCAGCTTTACTTTGGCACCAATTTCGTTACTCATATGTGAAGTTGCAATTAAACAATCTTACTGTTTATTCTGCACCCTTGGCATGGGCTGCATAACCTAAACAGAAGAGAGGATTGACGCAGTCAACTGCTGTCTGCAACAACGAACCATCGCAACACAAACGCTCAACGTTGGTCACCTCATCAACCATCAAAATGCAATTCCGCTCTCCACAGCATGCTAGATGCACACTCCAAACCAAGAAATCACAGTGCTGTGGAAGTGCTTCAGTCAATCCGTATTATCGTAAGTCTGGCATAGTGGCGTAAGCAGATGCATTGTTAAAACGGCACGTTAGTCGGCTGCGGTGGAGGCAATCGTCTGAGTGGAAATGCAGCAAGGCAACGAAGAGACTGAAAAGTGGGTTAATAAATGGACTCACGATTGCACTCTGCCACTTCCGGTGAATCTCCTAGGGACAATTTCAAAATCAGTGCGTCGCAACACGTCGTTTTCATGCATGACTCTTTTATTTACACACAGACATGCAGTTCACACTTCCTAAAGCAATTGTCCATAATGGACATTAAGACAAGATGAGCAACCGCAACCGCATCAGCAACAAAACAATCACTGCAAATGACTGATTCGTCTTACTCACCCCTCTGCCCATAGTCGACAGATACAACCAAAGCTGTGCTATTGCCAGTGAAAGTAAAGCGATCACGGGTTCCGTCGGTTTTGCCCGGAAAGACCCCACGAAACACCCGCAAATCCCTTTCCTCATCCTTCACCAAGCCGACTGAAATGAGTGCAAGTAGAAAGGAGGAATGTCAGCAGAAGCGAATCAGTGAGGAGGTATTTCAGTTAGCTGGGTGGTAGTAGAACGGTGTGGAGGATATGAATGAGTACCATTGGTTGTGAAAGTGCGTTGAACTCACCACAAACAGGGTTCTGATTAAGAACAAGTTGAGCTCCCCACCAAGAGCATTGAGGTACCGCGTTGAGGTAAAATACGACCAATTTCGTTTTGTTTTCGTTGCCTACTGCTCGGGTACGTCTTCGTTTTGCTCATTTTGACCACTTCTGCTGAGCTTCACTTAGTGTGATGATTCTATGCATGCAACAGATATGACTTGTGGAATGCGCTCCCTTCGTAGACATAGACACTCGTGTTGCGTTGGCTAGTGTGTTTCAAGGCTTAGATAATTAATGCATCCCAACACCATTGCTAAGCTCTGACATCAAAGCCCACTGTGGCAAGAAGTAGAAGAGATCAGCTCGATGATAAATGTCAACAGGCAGTTGGAGCGCACTCATTGTAGCGGAGCGTTTGTTGTCTTAGCTAGCAGGATAAAGTAAAGCAGGTTTTCTTTTATAAAGGCGCAGTCATCCCAAAATTATGGGGATCGCGTGTCATTGCCAAGACCTCGGGACTGACGGGCAGAATGTTTTATCACTGTGAGGGTTATTTCGTAAGTTCGCCAATGTGGTCTAATGAGCATGCACCGATTTGGAGTGAAGTAGTCATTTGCTAGCTTTAACATTCCAAATAATATTAGGTGACTTAATGTAACAGACAAGGAGCACTAACTATGCATCAAACTCATGACACGTGGACGACGAAACAGTCCTTTTTACTTTTACCACCTTATTTCCCAGAAAGCGACTATCCAAAATAGTGCAGAAGTCAGTCGAATGGCAATTAAGAATAACAAGTATACCGTGAACGGGACACAGTCATGGGGCAGACCTTGCACCAAGGACCGCAGTATGTTGGTTCATCTTAATGTGAATGCATTTCAATTCGTGTACAGGTGATGAAAGTTTATTCCATCTCCTCCATTACAGCCAAACCGTAGTGCAAATTGTACAAGGCTGGTCGGCAATCAGGTATCTGTCTTCAGTTAACCCGTTGAGGTGATGTATGGCAAGTCTGGTTTGATTGACTTTGGGCTTCCTACCAGCACACAGGATACTGGGGATAAACTAATTCTATCTTAGGAGACAAGCAACTATTCAATCATCCTCACGCTATTTACGGCGGCTTCAGTTAGTGTGGCAGTAGTCACTTGTTGCTCCTGCTACGAATGCGCCTCTATAAAAAGTGCGACTTTCCGTAAGCAATCATCAGCACAATCAATGACGAGCATTGGAAGCACCGTGTTGATAGTCGACCGTAGGAATGTATTTGCAGAGAATTTTAGGACAGTTCAACGAAACGAATACACTCGTGCAATAAATTGCTCAAAAGGTTAAATATTTTGTCTGCTTTGCCCAAATTCAAGCGACGGATGTAGCAGTAGCTACGAAGCTGTCAAAAGGGGCACAGGATGTAGGCACCGTATCACGAATCCGACCAAGACCTATTCCAAACAATCCATATGCCTCTTTTACGAATGCCAATCCAATTTCTTTTGCCCTTCATGTTTAATTCCTCTTCTCCCTACTGATTCATCGCCACTACCTCGGGCAATGTTACCTTCGTGTTGGCCGATAACAACATTCAGCTCTAAAGGATTTGCCAACAACCAGCTATTGGGATAAATGGATTCTGTTTAAAGCTAGGAGTGACGATAATGCCGACAACAAATAAAAGAGCTTACAGCTACAAGTTACATTTTCAGGTGCTCAGGGCTTTGTGCTAGTAGATACTTTCACCGTGGCTGTGATTTTGTACAACTTTAATGCCACAGACGCTTCAAAGTCCTGCGATGGAGCGTAAGACCAATGTAGCAAAAATTTATTCAGTCTGCCAAATACGCCATAAAGAGTAAATACTTCTCTGCATCCGCCATCGCTAAAACAAATAAGGGAATATATTACTTAAATCAGCGATTTGAATGTCACCATTAAACCCATCGAATGCGTGCGAGGATTGTGAAGATGTGTAAATGAGAGCAAATGATATTTTGTGATACCTTTAAAATAAAGAATCTTTGATTCTGCAAGTAAATTTGCAATGCCCAAACAAAAGCAGCAAGTATATAAAAGTCGGAATCTTTCCAATTATGAGGACACTTCGAAGTTCATTCACATCAAAGCTCAGCTCCTCCAGGGCTTAGCAAATCCGGATCGAGTCCTAGTGACCAATGGGTCATAACTACTCAAACCAATGAGATTCAACTATTCGGAATAAAAGCGCTGATATTGATTTACGATTCATTGTCTTGGACTCATCAACCATGAAGCTCGGTAAGTCGCGTTCCCACATGCACTTCATCAACATTTATGCTACTATTGTGATGGTCAAGAACAGGTTTGTCAAAATTTCCGCACCATCATGAGTCAGATACTTTCTTGCAATCCTACAATCCTACAATCCTACAATGCTTTTGGCATCTTTTCAGACTTTTCCATAGAAGGAATACTGAAATCGTCACCTACTACACGAGTGTCTCTACAGCCACCCGGTTCCAATGCTGAGGATGAGGCTAGGCATGATTGTGATCCTAGCCACTCCACCTCCTTCGAATTGCCTTCGACAGGCTCATCAACAACACCTTCAGCAACATCAAATTGTTCCACTTCCCTAGCAAATCCAATCAATGTGTCGTGGATATCATAAAGTGAATGCCGGTTCAAGGGGCAGATTCCGGTGTCAGATTGTACCACGCCTTTTACTTCCTGCCACCTAACTTCATCCCCCACTTCCTCCACCGTTCGAATGGAAACGCTTCCACAGTCTTATAACCCACCCATCTGTTCTGGAGTTACAATGCCCTATTATCTTCCTCCCTACTCTTCACCAGGGCTACCCGGTAAGATTAGTCCGACGACCTCGGATTACCCCTATTGCTGTTCCTACTTGCATTCACAAACGCTCTTCAACATGCCAGACATCAGCACAAGCACAAGCCTTACCGAACCCATTGTTGATGCACTCGATTTTCCCGCCAGCAGAGTCGCAGGAAGCAATAATGATACTGGGGCAACGAGAGCAGCGTAACTGGCAATGGAGCCAACTTCTCGTCAGTTCCTGATGAGGTGAACAAGGAGGAGCGAAGGATTTGGCAATGCCCAGATTGTAAGAAAACATACGATAGCTCTGCCTCTCTGCAAATGCATAAGCAAAGTCACTCGCGCTCGTGGAAATGCCACTTTTGTGATAAGGCGTTCTCTCGCAAGTGGATTCTTGTGGCCCACGAGCGGAGACACACAGGCGAAAGGCCCGTCGTCTGTCCCGTTTGTCAGTACACCTTTACTGATCGGTCAATCATGCGAAAGCACATGCAGACACACAGGGCGGCAAAGCACTGTCACTGCACTCACTGTTCATAGTTGTTTGCAAGCTGTAGCCAAATCATCGGACAAATGGGATGGTGTCGACCTTCCGCTCTTGTAGCAATCTTTGTTGATGACGATGCTCTCGTCTCCTGAATTGTCAGCACAATGTGCAGTCCCAATACAATCAACTCAACCTCCTGAGATGAAGTGTTGGAGTTACTTTCATGCCAAATGTGTGCATTGATCACATCAAAGACACCGTGACGTATTTTCAAGCATTCGTTTTTGCGTGTCCACTTTGTGCTCATTTGTCAGAGTAAAAGAAAACCCACTTAATACAGCCTTTTCCGTCTTGCTTTGATCAATACAGGCTGGTGGTTACTTGAGTATCCACGAAAATTACTAGGCGGAATAATGATATCAGACCGGTCTTTTGAAGCGTTCGACTAAATAAATCGTTACCAAAGTTCCTTTTACCACAGTTACTTGTATACCAAGTTGGAGCCTATAACTTAACAGAGGATTTGGACTGTGCAAGATGGTGTAGGGTTTTAAAAAGTCCCACTTCGAGTGCATAAAGTAGTGGGCATGAAATTACAAGTCGCTCACTATATCGACTCTAACATGAAGGAACAAAAGCGGCTGCTGTTTATGAGCAAATCATCCAAAATGCATGTTTTGCCTCTAAGGGTATTGAGCCAAATGAAATTAAATTTTGGGGCGATTAAAGGCCGATGAGTTCGTATGCTGTTGTTACCACCCTTTCAAAAAATGGTTAAAATTTTTCAATTAGTGGCAGGCCTAGTGACTTCCGTTGTTCCTTTTTGCTATCCCAGATTTGACGTAGTTGGCAACATCTGACTTCTTCATTCCACTGCATTAAACTGCCAGCTGTGGTGCTCTGTAATGCAGCTAGTTAGAAATTTTCGCAATAACTCACATTGCGGCATTGACACTCTCCTTTTGTTTTGCAGCAAAAATTTGATCAGCTGGTCGACAGTTGAGAAGGGCAAGCTCCACAGATTGGAGCTGCTTTCGACTTCGCTCAGTACACAAGCCAAGTGCCAAATGGGGTTCGTGATTTAATTGAACACCGGATCACTAAGCAAGCAAAATTTTATGCAGATAGCGAAAAAGAGAATAATACTTTAATGAATTTTAGACACAACTTTTGGGCTATCGCAGCCGTGTTCCGTGCTCTCAAACGGAAACTGAAACGCAACATCTGTCTCACAGAAGTCTTATCGTCAGTTCACCTCCGCGTGACAAGAGTGGGCATCATATCGAATTTAGATGTGAGAAAATGTTTGTGGTTCTTCGAATTAGGGTCCCACTAACGTTAGCTGACACGTTAGCTGAAAAGTTTATGTCTGGAGAATTCAACGATTTCACACGTTTCAACTCCGAGAATAAGACGTCATAAGGAAGAATTCCCTCCCCAATGTTTGAAAAATGTCCAAACACAGTTAAGGTCAACTCACCATTGAACAGCCAACCGGACTAGTCTTCCCAATAGCGGTTCCATTCGCAAATGAGCACGCGCTTCAAGCTTGTTTTATTAGGGCAAAAAGATGACATGTTCAAGGTCAGACAAAGACTGAGTATGCACTTGTGCTCCCGTGCATGTCAGCGCGGGTCGATGTTTCCATACCACAGGTCGCGCCAACCAGAAATAATGGCGCAAGTACATCACACTAGGATCCACTAATCAATCTCAATACGCCTCAGAGTAACCGACTTAAAAACATGATTGCGTCTGCAGTGCGGCGAAATGAGGAGGCAGCATTGTCTTCTTGGGTCTAAATCAACCACGTTACGTGTTGTATTCAGCCTATCTTCAAGGCAACTTTAGCCAAACTATTTATGAATTCACTAAGTCTAACTACTGTCATGACAGACCTTGCTTTTTGATTGCAAGTTTAAGTGATGTCATGATATAATATTTCGTTGACTGCCGTTAAGGATCATTTCAATGCAGTCGTGCGCGCTTCTTTTGATTAGGATTAAAAATGCACTCCTTTCAATTGCAGCCAATTCTTGCTGCAGTTAGGCGACAAAAAGCCATAGAGGAAAGACCAACGTTCCAGCTAACTCTAACCTAGTAGAAATAGGATGTGCTCAACACATGCTCACCGCATTTGCATTCATTAATTCTGTATTTAAGTGGCACGGTTTTACTGATATGCAAGAGCTTTTATAGCAGTCTTTGCTTGCAGTGATCCGCGTAGATAATTGGGTCAATGATTGCAATTAATCATCAATCTACAAATTTTACTTCACAATACCTGTTGGCAAGTCGGTTTTCGTTAATGCCCTTATTCCACGACGGTCCCTTTCTCTTCATAGCTTAGCCGTACCTCTTCTCATGTGTTGGGCGTCAGAATGCTTTGCCTTGACAGCTGCAATTCTTATCGACAAGTTCCAAAATGTCATTAGCAGAGTTTCTTTACCATGCAAACCACCACCACCACCACCACCACAAAGTCAAGCCTAGTTGCAGCTTGACAGCCCCATTCCCCGTTGGAGTTGACAAGCGCAAGGCCAAGTCATGCCTTTCTACTCGTTTTTATTCCCAGCGCATATATTATCCGGCGTGTTGATTGTGTGATGTTCGCGAGCCTGATTTTTTAGCTTAACTAGAGGCAGCAACTTGCTCTATAACTCACCAAACGCATGCAAGAATTTTTAAACAATGCCAGAATCCGTAAAATGTAACCACAAAAGCCAGAATCGAAATCGACAACCTCAACAACTAGCACATAGGTTCTCAATTCTTCTTTCCACCACCGGCATGGCACAAGCTCAGAATCGACACGCACGTGCAAACAGAGGAATGGAAGGTACGCAAAGCTACATGACTCAAGTGAACATTAGGGCAGGGGATTCTCTCTTCTTTCCCCTTGCCTACTGTCTCCTGATTGTCACTTTCAGAGGGCACAGTTTCAGTGACAGTCACTAAAAGTGTGTGAGAAAGGGAATGGAATAGATAAATAAGGCAGTTATAGAGGCCAGTAAGCAGTATAGATAAATGGATGAACCCGTAAATGAGAAATAATGTCCACAGATGGCTAGAAGTTGTCATGAAATCGGGATGAGGTAAAGGAATATCTGGTAGTCTCCTGTCACTGACATCACGGTGGTTGAAATGTTAATGGATGCAGCCATGTTTCGACGAAAGACATGGAATGGTTGGATTTCAACCTCCGCCGTATCTGAGATCAGGGTTCTACTCGAAAAGTAAATGACCGAAACAAATCAATCAAATACTTTGACAGAAAGAAAAGGGGAGTGAAGAAATAATGTGAAATGCGACAGACTTACAAGCTGCCGGGTAAACAGTGGGCCAAAGCATTCCAAAAGCACTAACGCGATTTGTGCTATCTCACCTAACCTTCCGCATCTATAAACGCAATGCAGTTTGAGTCCAAACTGGTGGGCATTTTGCTAACCTCTACTCCGATTTCGTCAACGATGGGCTCATTCCATAGATCGAAGGAGCTTATCGACTGTACTCGTGTCCGAGTCTGAGGAAAGCACGTAGCAGGAGGCGAAAGTCGACATTGCTGAAAAGAATTGTTTGTCGATTTGTAGAATGCAGACACGGACGGTGTTACAGGTTCATTTATTTATTACACGGAGCTAGATCTATCCAACGTGGGAGGCGAGGCTGTTATTCACAATCGCAATGATGCAATCAAAGAGGAACGCCTACTCATGCAGTAATTCCTACAAGAACTTCACGCACATTACTAAGGAACACTTTTATTAACAATGCGGGAACTAGGTGAAGTGGAACTGCTTAAAACACTAGAACGTGGTATGATTGCTCATGCTTAGTTGCCTCTGACTTCATGCTTATGTCAGCGGAACCCGATCATGCCAGTAATGCCTTTAGCAGAGCAATGCCACTATCGCCTAGTTAATGCTTATAAAGGATCTTCAATGGTGTTGCATCCTTAAAGTAAACGTAAGGGGAGTATTGGTAGGAGCATTGACAACGTCAGAACCAGAATACAGCAGAACTCTAGTGTCCTCCATGGGGTGAAGTGAGACCAGCATCACCATCGCCAACATCATTGATCATGCAATAAGTGATAGGGACGTCTTCCACAATGCACAGATGAAACTAAGAAATATGTCTCTTCTCCACTCCACAACAGCCTGCTATTGTTGAGGCACCGTTTTTCACCCCAGCGCCTGCTCAACGTTGTCTTCCTTCCCATTCTTACCTCGTACGCTTTCACAAGCACAATGAGGTACTGAAGCATCATCATACGCTCCAAATCAGGGATAGAAAACGAGAGCCAGCCAAACCTGTCCACCATGGATCAATTGACACATGTACGCAACTTGCAGTAAGCAAACACTATACCACCATAATTCACCGGCTTCCTCAGTGTACACGAGTAAGATACGGGCCGTTTTATGTCACTCTTGCTGGTAGAAGACATAAATGAATGAGCATAACGGCACATCCAAGCATAAAGTCCTCTATTTTGCACCCCAAGTGCTCAAGGTCTTACACATTTACTACTGATGGTGGTAGAAGACATAAATGAATGAGCATAACGGCACATCCAAGCATAAAGTCCTCTATTTTGCAACCCAAATGCCCAAGGTCTTACACATTTACTACTGATGGTGGCTTCACGCACACCATCCGAGGCAATGTGACAGCGAAAAATTGTGTTAAGAAGAGCAAATGAGTGACAAATAGCGATTTGGTCATTACTTCGCGATAGCTTGTCTCACGTAAAAGATATTTGCAGATCCGAGGATAATAGCCATATGATATTGAGGAGCACATTTTTACCAAACAGGGCACCTGCGTTTAGATATAATCGCTTTGCGTATTCAGTGCGTTCAAGTTAAACATTCACTGTCAGGCTGCATCCACAAGAAATTGGGTCTGCAATGCGCTAAAGCATAGCAAATGCAAATGAATTTCGTTTTTTGCGAAGTAAATGAGAACTATTAGCAAATTTAATTCTGACGCGTCCAGTTTTTTCAAAGCTCCCGTCTACGTTGGACTCCGGGTGTGCGACAATATGACTGAATTTTCCTTTATGTCTCACCACAAAACGTGAGCATCTGTGATAGCAAATAAGCTGCCGAAATTACTCGTGACATATAAAGGAGTTAATACTAATAGCATGGATGACTTGCACTGCTCTTCCTTAATCATTGTCGAAGTCATCAATTGGGGTGAAATGGTGATCAAGCAAAATCTCAATTCACATTGAATAAACTTGCCGCATTTGCAAGCGTCACAACTAACGTCCTATGTTGCATATTATTTGTTAAGCAATAGTAAAAGCAAGGCAATCTTTGCAGCACATCAGTTTTTTTCTGTGTACCACCTTCCTAGTAGTAGAGCAAATAGGTTAACTCCGTCAAATACCTCAACCGTTTAGTCACATTACTTGGCTAGTGATATCAAATTAGGTGCACTATTCGTTTTAGTGCTTCCTCATTCACTGACACAAATATCGCTTCCAAGTAATGCAAAGAAATGCCAAACAGACAAAGGGCAGTACCTCACTAAGACGCCCGTATCATTATAATTATGCTACTCTTTGACAGCGATGCCGATTTCCAAAGATTGCTTACCCACATGGCATTACACAAAGGTGACATGATAGACATTCCGATGTGGTGTCGCCCAAGTAAGCGACGCCTAATGCTAAACAGTGTGTTGATGCAAAGCCGCCATGTGGGTAAAGAATATTAAATGCTTCTGTGGTAGTAGGAATTTATAGGAAAATCATAAAAGCAAAGCACATTCTGCTTTGAAGATGAAGCTCCATTTCTGCCTCACTTTGCATGTGACTGCAATTTTGGTCGATGCGGAAAAGGGAGAGGGCAGCAAGCTGAGGTGCAATATTGAACCCTCTTCAGCACAGATACAAAAGCATTTATTATGAAGTAGTACTTGCCGCTCTTTTTAGTTCAATCGGATTAATCATGCGTCATTTCAAATCAGGTCGTGAGTAGTTAGTGTTGACAGCACTCACCCAACGTTTACTTCATACCGTTGTTGAATTTTGAAAACTAGTGTTTTTACTTGAACTTGCTAAACAAGAACTCGTCAGATGCACACATCAAGGGCATCAAAACACACACTTATTCGCAGGCAGAAAACAGCTGAATCACCACGGACAATTTAACTACTTAATCTCCCTTGCCACCACGTCACTGGTCAATGCATCCGGCAATAGTGGTTGTAAATATTACTTCATTATCCGAGCTGCTGTTCTCCTTATTTGGTATCTACAGTTCCTTTTCATTATAGATTTGATATAACATGCAGGAATCGTGAAACGTTTCATGTGTGCACATCAACATATATGTACAAGCCTAGAGGTTAGAGAATTTGGTCATTAGTCACAGATTTATTCACGTAATCTCACCCAATCAGTGCTCCTAACGATATCCTTCTACACTCTCCAGAGTGCACAGAGATCCCACCTGAAATCGGGCTTCCATATATCGCACTTCCATCTTCTCTTAGGGCTTTGAATTAGGGACATAGGAAGGTAAAATCAAACCTACAAACACTCTCGACCTCCGCCTTGACAGATGACATGCCGTCCAGGTAAACATAGCTCCTCTGCCCACTTGCTGCTGATCATGTTAATTCTGGCAGGGACGCAGCATCCTTACTCCTGTTCTCTCCAGCGCAACCTTTTTTGGAGTGCTGTGGGTAAATGGATGCTAAATAGGGGTGCATTCTTCAAATTTAAATTGTTGAGCTAATTTCTGAGCAACATTTCCTAAGAGGAGTACAAAGGTAATACTAGCGATACCAATAACCACAGGAGAAGATTTTGTCTTTGAGATAAATTGCACAAATGCGTATAAGCAAGACGCAATCACGTACCACGGAATACTGCACACTACTTACGCTCCCTAGAAATAATCAGTTCACCAGTTGTTTCTACTATATCGCCGGTACACTATGAAAACCTTTCAAGCAACTCTAAATCCAAGTGAACGAGAATTGTTTGACCATGTTCACTGAGTAAGAATTTTTTCTTTTCTCCCCTACAGACACATTGACTGATCGCAAAGTGGCGGGAAAAGCTTCAACACCGCCAAAATTCTACGTCAGCGAAGTGGGTCCTTCCTCCATTCAATTAATTTGGGGTAATCGCAGTTTGGCTGAATCCCACCCACGTCGTGCCCAAGTGACTGCAATAGCCAGTCTCTCTGGCCTCAAACTTGATCAACAGGTCAACTTTACAGATGGAGCATTTTTGTTTGTTGATCTGAGACCCAACACACTATACACTCCTCTAGCGGAAGTAATCAGAGGTGGGGCATAATTTTCACCTACAATGGCAGCATAGGAACACTTTGCTCCGGTGAGTTAGCACTTGCAATAATGTAGTGCGCAACTTCACATCGAAGGATAATGCCCGCTGAAATTTATCCGTAATGGCGTTCCGCCTGTCACAGCATTCTAAAACTCACCACCATAACGCTCTTGTCGGTCTTCGCTACCACGCAGTTCACATTTGGGCTGCGTGAGCATTTGCGTGATATGACTGAACCACTACGCATGTTTTGATGCATTAGTGGAAGTATTTGTAAATGGAGGCAGGATTTTACCTACAACACATGCATACAATCATCGCCCGACGGTAAGTCTTGCCTGTGAATATGATGCGCAACTCCACGTGGAAGGATTGTACCTACCTGTATTTATCCACAGATATTCTTATAAACTCACATTAAAAAACGCATTGTGTGACCGAAACCATGAGGCAGTTATTAGGACTTGTTGTGCTACAGTTGAAATTCAGCCGAGTTCAGGATTCGCATGAGATTTATGTCTGGACATCCAGTTTGCACAGGCGGGGAACTAAGAGTCCTGACCACTAGTGCACCTGCCTCAACTTCCGCAGGGGAGGAGAGAAAACCCTGACCACTAGGGGATCTGCCTCTACTTTCGCAGACGAAAGAATAACCCCAACTACAAGTGGGTCTGCCTTAAATTTCGCAAGCTCTGGGGTCGTTTTCACTTGCCTGGTGGTAGTTCCTGCCTGAACACTTGCGTAAGTCAGTCTGAATCACACATGACTTCCTTTATATGGAACATCGTGACGCATGGCAACCCTTTCCTACCATAGGATTCCACGTTATCGGGATCGCACAATTTGTCATCCATTCAGATTTTATTACCAATCGCATGATTGCCCTTTACGACAATGTCCTGAGTGACAAATAATGGACGGTATCATGTTCGTTATATTTTTCTCATTAATTGTTTTATTTTATGAATCGAAGAACCTTTGCTCCTATTCAGTGCTTTTAATGACACGGTTAGAATTCGGGTGTCTCAACTTATCAGCAGACTGCTGGCTACAATGCAACAACACCTACGCAACTGTTTATTTTCTCCAGCAACATAGGGCATTGCGATTACGAATGTGATTGCAACCTGAATGGGCAGCTGCTATATGCTGTAAGCGCAGAGATTTCGAGCATTTTAGCACAAGATGAATTAGTGGATGGGAGCCAGTATAATGAAAGCGGCATCCAACCGTCCAACCACCGGGAAAGCTAAACTATTCCGTCGCAGCAGAATCAGTGTGTCTGTGGCTAGATTACATTGTTTAGCAGATCTGAGGACTTACTTACTCCAAAACATAATGTGGGGTTAATCGGTGCGTAGGGTGGATCGCGACTGGTTTTTGCCACCTGAGCATGTTACCACCTATCGTACTTATGAGTGCCTTTCTTTGTTCCATTCACCAATTTAGTGAATTGGCGCATTGAAAGTCCCCACATTCTTGCCAACTTTCATTTGTCAACCTTTAACTAACATGAATGCCGAGTTGCTGTGATCACTTATGTGCGAGACTGCAGGATTGATGTGGACATCATTAATGGAATTGCCGCCGCAAAACTTGTTAATTGTGAGTCGAGGAGCAAAATATAATTGTTGGCATTGACCCTAGGTACTTAACTTCATTTAATCTCCATAACCATAGAATCGTCCGTATCACACCTGACTTCTGCTTAAAGGCGGGTAGCCTCACAATTCAGTCTTGTTGTAGCAGAAACACTGATCAGATTAGCATCGAATAAATTGTTGTGCATATACCTCCGATAGTGAGGTCAGTCTCACGTTGACTGAATTCTCCAGACATTTGGTAAATGTGTGAACGGTTTCTTGGTTACCAAATCCATGCCTGACGATCCGGGTTAGTTGAGGTCAAAACTTGACACGGAGATGCCCATCTGACCACTGTGAAACCGCGGCTGCTAGTCAACATTTACCGCGATAAAGAAAGCGCCGGTGCATAAGCACATAAGTTGGCAGGATGCATGGATGCTGGGTATCGCACAAATCGAATCAAAACTTTAAAATGACTCTAGCATTAAAATATCTCACACATCACCTCACTTGTTCGTCCATCTATCCACTTTGTCATTGGTCCAGTCAATTTGGCTCATTACTTTCAAGTCTGCCTCACTTATTTGACTTGAAGTGGGCACCTGCAAAATCACTCCAACTTAGGTGTCTGTTTCGATTGCGCACAAAGGATGCAGCGCCGTCCCACTTGTAATGGGAAAGTGTTTGATCAATTGCAAGCAACTGTGTCATGATGCATGTCTGGAAGACCTCGAAAATTAGGAGACATGAGAGGATTGTGGACAGGCCGCCCTATAAACACATACAGACCTAATACAGAGCTTAACTGCCCCATTCTGTGGTACTGGTATAAAATGTTGCCCTCAAAATCAGTAACACCCATCGCAGCTCCTCAATTTCGCTCAAATAGAAATGATTTTCTGTCAATAATTTAAAGTTTGAGATGTAGAACGATGAAAACATGCACGCTTATCGTGTCCTTACCCATTTCAGCGCATCCATTAACAGGCTTCGACTTTTAGCCCCAATGAACTGCCATTTTACAACTCTGTATCGACGTGCTACATCAAGTGTGCACTTTGCAAAAGAGTGTAAGTTCTGGTCCATTAATACTTTTCACTGAAACACAGCAGCGCTGTCTAGTGTAGGCGGCGCGTGGAGTACTTCTACATTGGTAATATTTAGTGATCTATGTCAGTGAGCTGCTAAAACCATCTGTATGCGAAATTACTGACAAACAGACTTACTCTTAACCGGTTCCTACCTTCATAGCCACTGGGCACGTGCGAGATAACCCTATGGTAAATTCAATACTGTATGGAAAACACAGAGGATTGAAGGAAGGCGGGGGAGTGATGGGGCCCACTGTGGTCGTATTAGTAGCAGATAGATTGTGGGAGAGGGGCAAGCACAAAGAGAGTTCAGACGTGAGAGGTGAGGACATGAGTGTTAGAAGGACGAGATTGGTTTTTGTGTGCAAGGAAAAGGGGGGGGGAAAGAATAGGCGTGTGAAAATGCATGGGCTATTTGAGTGGTAGGTTGAGGCAAGTGTGTGAGTGGGTCAGGCGCTTAGAAAGAGAAAAGTGTGCTTTTGCTATGCCCAAATGCGAGTGTGAACACATTCTTGTTTGATATTAGGGGCAGAAACGCTGCTGATTCTCGACATAGGAGCCTCGTTCGGAAGTTGCTCGCATTCCAATTGCTCCTCTACCCACTTAACGCTTGTGATTTTGTGCAAATCTTTGACCTCTACGCAGACAGTGACTTCATTCGATAAGTTTGTATGCGAATGTGCAGCGGCTTGTCACTTGCTCAAATTTGCACATCAATATGCTCGAGCACTTCGGCCTTCACAGCTCTGTCCTCAGTTTTGCTTTCCAATCTGATTTGGGTTTGATTTCAGTTGTGCTCTTCTAAATGCAGCTGCTTTGGTGTTTTGAGCTGATACGGCCGAATGAGGCCGAAATAAGTTTCGATCTGAAGAGGACTGCTGCCCTGATTGCGCTGTAACCAAAAATTTTCCTGAAAGCAGGCACAATTTAATGTCACCGCTACAGATATTAAAGCGGTGAAGCTTGAAATGGTAGTGAACGTGTTAAGCGGTTAGGTGCTTAGAAATCTAAATATTTTATTCTCCATGACCTCCCCCTCTACATTACGCGCTTGATCAATGAATCAGGCAGCAATGCATTAGCAACTGGTTTATTCGGTTGGTTGTTAATAGAAGGATCATGTTCGTAATGTCGTTGGCGCTCTAAACAGCTAACGAGGGCGTATCCTCCCAGTCAACACTTTTCCATCCAAGTGCACGTTACATCCCATAAAGCTGAGCTAGGCCAGGGTAAACTTCGCCACTCTACGCCATCTTACACTGTATTCCAACATGCCATGCCATGTTGCGTTTGGACATTGAGGTTCTCACGGAAAAACCCTGCAGTCAAAAAGCTACGGGTTAAATGCTATGTAAGGACATTCTTCCCCTACGCCTTCAGTTCAGAGCCTGCCAATTCCTAATCAAGCAAACTCCTACTGGCATATCTTTCCCAATCATAGTCAGGCAGGTTTAGACGAAAACGACCCACCTCGCCCACTGTAAAGGAGTGAAGGGGGCAATTGCGATGGTAAAATAGGACACGGTACTGCGATGTAGTGTAGTGTGGTGGAGATTAATGTGGTGCAGTGCAGTGTGAGAAGAGTTGTGCAACTGAGAAGCGGGTGGTGACTGCAGTTGCAGAACGCAAAGGTCAAGTGAAATTTGTTGACATCTGTGCCTATCTTCTAAGTGAATACCGGTGCCATCTAATTCTTTCGCGACTGATCATTTCGTAGATAATCTCACTGACACACAGTAGCTCAACAACATTGTCTTTCCTCACGCAGGTAGAAGACCTCAAATCACTGCCGCAACAACACTTGCACCACCACAATCTAGACAGTCGACCAAAGGGCAATCCCCTGGAATGGCTCAGCGCACCGTTGCTAGGGAGATAAACACATTACGCAAGTCAATCGTACATCAGAATGAGGCTATTGTCACTAATGAAGGACTGAGCAATGCATTACAAGTCAAAGAAAATAAAAGTGCAGTAGTAGAGCGAGTGCAGACAGCGTTCTTTCCACCCCTCCTGGCCGGTATTAAGGAATAGATGCGCTAGGCGTATTGTAGCTCGACGTACCATACGTACCAGTGTAGCCCGCATTGCAAACACATTGATATCGGAAGCAGCGAAGCAATACCTAGCGTCAAAATCCCACGCCATGGAACAGCTGCAGCTCCAGCACTGGTGGCCCGCAAATCAAAATGCGGTCAAATAACGGTCTCAAGAGCATGCTTTCAACCAAGCGATCGACTCCTAACTTAGCTACCTGTCAACACTCATGGCTAGCTCAACCATCATCACCTGCATCACACACATGAGGCAATCGCACCACCTTATCTCAGTCCAAATACACACCAACTCAGAGGCGGTCAAGAACAAACCAGCTGTTTCTCTTCCAAGCGATCACAGAGGTGTTCAGCGGTGGCAACACCTATTCCGCCTTAGTTCATTAAAGACCACAAGGTCACTCATATAACACCACCGAATTAACTAACCCGCTCA
The DNA here is from genome assembly GCA_001923025.3 of Taenia multiceps. Classification (NCBI taxonomy): domain Eukaryota; kingdom Metazoa; phylum Platyhelminthes; class Cestoda; order Cyclophyllidea; family Taeniidae; genus Taenia; species Taenia multiceps. The sequence goes on from CM010316.2 coordinate 6,334,929, forward strand.
AGTGATGTCCATTTTCCCTCATAAGCAGACACTATACCAGCCAGCACCGTCACAACAAATGTCTTGTCACGTCGCGAAACAGGGATGGCACAAACTCTGGATAATCTCTTAGTCAACAACCCCGCGAGACACTACCATTGATTCCCCATGAGACCGAGAATTCGGCCAAGTGTGCGTAGTAAAAATGTAGACCGAGAACTTCACGTTAGCTCATCATCAACAGTACTTAGCTTGGTGACAATCTGGGGGCCACTATTTCCTCTGCTAGGCATCACCGCTGCAGGCCCTAGAATGCGACGTCATGGCCAATATACTCCTAAAATCTCTCCTCCATATCGTCATATACCGCAAGCTCCGTCTTGCCACGACTTTACAAAACGACGCATTAATCAGTGATTTCGAGTTTAGAATAATATTATTACACCTAACATTCCCACTTCTGAGTGCGAGTCAGACGCTTCTAACACCAGTTAACTGACAGACCACATCATTCTACCTAACTGCTTGCAAATGTCAATGATTCGCAAAGACATCGCAAAAGTAGATTTTAGAAAACATTCCGGGTCATTCGTCACACTTCACCAGAGGAAAAGGCGCCGCAAGAAACACCTACATCCCACGGCTTCCGAAATCGGGCGACACCAAAGGGTTGTTAGTGCAGTCTATTTGAATCCAACTCTGGTCCGACAAAAGCAGCACCCACTTCTGCTTTGAGCAGTGGTCTTTGGTGATTTTATCCTTGCCTATTTCCAACCGTGCTGGCTATTTTAGTAGCTTGGAGAATAATGGCAGGTTGGCATGCGTTGTGCGGTGCCGAATAGGGCTATTCCGATAGTTCTGAGCATCGTCATAGTAGCATTTCTGCCGCAGGAATGGGCAGCATTGTTGCGAGCATTGCGCATCACCTGCGAAGCATGACCACAAATTTCAGTGGCATTCCACAGTGGTAGGGTTCGGTTATAAGTCCGCATTGGCACTATCCTTAATATTTATCAATAGAAACATTGGGAACCAACAATTTGTCAAAACAGGTTGCAGTTGCATCACTCGCCAGTAGAGCTCTCGCTCGTTTTGCTGGCAAATCGCAACGCACTCAACACTAACAGCGCAGCATCCTGACAGAAATCAGCTTTTGAATTGGTTAGCTGTGACACGGATGCTTTCAGCAAGGGTATGCGCACTGAACGCTTCCAGGAAGTGTCAAAATCCCACTGGAGGCTGTATACATGGCGATCAATTTGCTCCACATTGTCATAGGTAGATGAATACATATTACAACACAGTTCTGTGATTGGTGCATTTGTGGACAAAAATGGAGGAATTCTAATGACTCACAATCAGTGCGCCTGTGTATAACAGCTTGACTTATCAATGCAGGGATGTAATAGTGTTCAGGCAACAGGAACGTGAATAAAATGTTGCAGGTATTATATTTAAAACATGCAAAACAGTGACCATGCTGAAGCCAAGAACAACAATAATGAAACATGAGGTTGCCAATCTCCCAAGAACAGCCGCATTTCTGCTTAGTTTAAAATCCCAAGTCACTAAAGGAGACATTAGTAATTCCTAGCAGCAACACAGAGGAAACTCTGCGTCAAAGAGGCTTACAGCATAAGCAAGATAAGATGTGCGTGTCTTTGATTTTCGATTTTTTCTAATGCAGGATGTACTATATAGCTCGAGCTATCAAAATGCATTTTTGAGCTCAAACCCCAATGTTTGGAGTTGGACCTGTGTGCTCGAAATTCCATTCGTTCTCCAACGATTGCTACAATCTTAAGTTGATGGCATCAAATGTTGGGACATTGGTTAATGTAGAATCGCTCGCCTGAAATGCAGTATTAGCTACGTTGCTGACGTGTTGTGGCTCAGCTAAATTGGTCAGTGCTAAGTGAGTACAATTGGCTAGCATGCAACTGTTGCGCCTTTAAAACTAGCAATCCGCTATTGTGAATAACTAGTAGCACAATTTGCTACAGTTCCCATTTGCTGACTAAGTATTTGACTGCAACAATACCTCGCCTAAAGTATACTATTTGGATGGAGAGAGGAGGAGTGTAAGGTGGAAGCGATACAAAAGAATGTTCTGTCCCTACAAATAGGGCAAGTTCATTAAAAAAAGAGGTTGTGTCCTCGACGCTAACCTTTAGTGGCACCAGCCATCGGTGTGAATCAAATATCAGAATGCGGCGAAAATTGCACAATCAATCCAGGTCGCGACCTGCCCAACATTTTGCCTTTTCGAGACCTTTAGGACATAGCAATACAATGTGTACAAAATAGCTAAAACAAATCAGCACATAGATTAACTGCATTTTGATAACACTGGCAACACTGCATTATGCTGTAAATATTGTCACACCCCATCATCACAATTTCCTTCTAGTCTCTCCCTTTGAATGGAATGGACCAATTTATTGCACCTATTTCAAGCTGTCACATGGGAAGGCATGATTCCTAGCACCTGCTTAGATGCCCTTCGTCAGAGCAAATAAGCCGCCATCCTCCACATCTTGTTGACGCTGCTATGAATGATTACATCTTAAATTAAACTGATGGCCCTTGCTTCATTTCAATCACTCTTGCATGCGACTTCTGTTGATGCTTTCTTGTTACTTGCACCCCGCCGCACCATTGCATGCACATCTTCTTCTTACTATGCAAAGCCTCTCAAGTTTCCAATTTTGAGGGCAGCTCACCCAAAGCGTTCTATTTAAGTTGGGCAACAAGGATATTGCAATTCACTTACTGCAAACTAACATGATGTGGTCTTTGTTTCATTCATTCCACGATTGATGGTCGCTTTGACTGTCCAACCACAATTTTGCATGCAAAATGCACCAGCGTGGGCACCGTGGTAAGCTGCATCGCAACGCTCGACTTTCCCTTCTTCTCGTCACCACCGGCTTGAGTGTTACAGTAACAAGAGATACTAACAGCTGACGGCTTTTGGGTCCACATTGTAGGTAATTGATGCAGCCGCCTTCTCCTAGATCAAGACGTGTTTCGGGGTTCCAAATGTGAAGTGGAAATTGTGACAGCACTCTGCTCTAGTGCAATTTCAGTTAATCTCAATAAGTTGGATCACTTGTGACATGTGCTTACACCTTTCTAGTGACGTGCATTAAAGGCGACTTCCTTTAAATCTACGATGGGCAGATGCCACTTGAAACATGTCTACACAAGCCCCTTTGACACTTGACTGCCCAACCTGAGTATCAAGAAACCTTGTTGAAATAAAATGGCGAAACATCATACAAGTTAAAGAAGAGTTTAAACTCTCTCCCAACCACTTAATTTTATAGTTTGCCCTCGATAGCGACTAAGGTAGTGTAAGCGCAGGCTTGAGGAAAGCGCGAGAGGAGCCGGACAAACTGGGCAAAACAAGAAAACACATGAGTAGCACAAACTGTCGAAGCCAAAAACCGGTAGTATAAGGCTTAACGTTTGCTGTGGCCATCCAGACAGCTCACTGTATCTCACGACACAATTGAGATGCAACTTCTGGCTAAATAGCATGAAATCTCGTGCTGCTATGTAAGCAGTCCTCCAGGCCGTTCAATGCAAAACTTAAATTAACAGAATTCAATAAGAAGCCAAACACGTGTCTAAGAGTCCCTACCCATCAAACTCGTCCTTTGGCTCAAACATAGGAAAGAGAATGAACCTGACCAGCAGATGTAGCTCTGTGACTCAAACAACTTTCAAGTAAATTAACGACATCACACTCATACCTTCGCGAAAAGCCTAACGTCAAAAGAGTCTATTCACCAGTTTGGTAGATCAAATGTCTCGCGATAGGATGATAACTGCGATACTTTCCCAGAACACCCAGAAATTTTCATCAGTTCTACGAAAACTAGTTCTGTAACGTATCCATAAATGGCCCCGATTGCTGAGGACCTTCTCTACTCAACTCTACAAAACGCTATGCATCTGCATCTTTGCTGAAGCATTTAATAGTGCTGATGGAAGCTAGAATGACAATAGGAGTATTAGTGGCTAGTGGGAAAATTTGCCAGCAACTTTTATTATTCCAGGGTGTTTTCATTTGCCCATGTAGCCAATGCTTACGATTTGTTGAGGCGCACTGAACTGAGCTGAAGTAGCAATGCCATATTAAGCCATATATTTTCATAACAATAGTGGTTCATGTATGGACAAGTCAAATCTTCCTTATACGGTTGTACTTACGTTGTAAAATCATCTTTCATTCTCAGTGATCACAACCTTTTGTGAGGTAACTTCATCGTCTCAAAAAATTTGCATTGTTGCAAGAGGAGCTCCACTACTGGAAATGACTAGAGCCCATTAAAATCGTAGAAGTGAGAACGGCTAAAAGACAATAATTGTACAGCGGCGACGAGGCCGATTAAACCTAAAAGACTACCAAAGCAGGCAATCAGCCCATGTCGGCAGCTAGTAGAAATCGTCTAAAACTAACTCCTCAGCATGGATTTCGTAGGCTGAAAACGTCGCTCCTATCCTTCATGTCCCATTTAATGCAACCGAATTTCAGGCATCCATAGGTCCATGTGGTTAAACGATCATCCACACGCAGCAATTTTCTAACCAGAACTGCTGGTGCTCAATGCCCATGCCCGAAATATTACTCTGCATTATCTGGTGACCTAAAATTATACCTGACAAAGACAAGGCCAGTTAAATGCATTCGTTTTGGTTGTACATCCAGGCTCCTCACTCCGGAAGAATAGGACTAAAATTAAGGCAGCGATTTGAGATTGAGAAGAAAATGAACTCAAAATGTCTTCCATTTTCATTGCTGATCGCCGCGACCATCTATTGTTAAAATGGTCCCCCAGTTGAATACTTCACCACTTGCTTGATTCTGTGATACCCAGCACTTCACTGGGCTACTCGTTTCTCTTTCTGCTTTTAAGGATTCCTGAGTTGAACACCCACTTTGATTGTGTTTGGTTTGCAGACTGGTATGCGAATGTGACAGCTACGTTGAGGCCAAGGCCTTTCAGCTAAGCGCCCGTGCTGAGTGCCAAGATTCTCCAGTTTTACTAGAGGAGGCATTGCAAATACTCTCATTTGAGCAATGAATTTCGACTCACTTTCAGCTTGTCTCAATTTACGTCCTTTGCTCTGGACTGGAGCATTTGTGAGAACAGTGCGTAGCAGTTTGGTGCAAAAGGACAGCAGTACTTTGCGGATGAGCTTAAAACCAGTTTTGAAGGAATCGGGATAGGCGGGCGATTTTCACTTTAAAGTCACTATTACTTCGACAGTGGAAAGTAGTTTGACCTAAGAAGATTACCTGACTGCGTATAGAATAGTGGGAAGTTCTGAGTTTCCCTAGTGAAAGCACCTGAGTCAATGCTGTAGTTGACTTTGAAAATTGAAACGGAAACGCAAATTTGCGCCTACAATGGTGCAAGATGCGTCAGTTTGAAAGGACAACGACGAAGTGGAGACCTAACTAGGTGATGGTAATCCGCTGTGAACGTGTACAACACCTTATCCAGCATTCATATACACGACAAACCTTTTACGTCTCATGGCATAGAAATCTCAATGCTAACCTAAAATGACCTGCCAACTTTACCATTTGCTCACGTGGATAACGCGCAAACTGAAAACGCCTTTGAGGTATAGGAAAATCATAGGCGCAAGCAATTACTGTGCCGAGGTGGCCAGTGGGTGCAGTCATGAATACTGACATCTGCGGTGCTCGTCACACCACCATGTCCATCGTTTGCACGCACACACGCACAGACGGGATACTTCCTGTGGTTGGAGCAGCACGAGTGCACAAGAAGAAAAGGACGATGTGCAAAACTAATAAATGCATGCGCTTCACTCATGACGTAAACGCATATCATCGCTAATACCTCTGTGTACATGGAAGTGTCTCAGGGTTCAAGTCAACCCAACAAATTCTTCCATCTGCACGTATGCCAATGCCATCTGCAGTATTATGTAATTTGATTTGATTCTTGGATTCCAGCAGTACTGTGCTGGTCTTTCACCCCTCCCCCCCACACCAATTTCAAATGTTTTTAATTAGCCTTAGCGAGGCCCAGTGATGCCTCGAAGTCGACTGAATTGGACAGCAGTTAAATCACGCTGCAGCTTACACCAGAGTGATGGGCATTTGCACGGGATGTAAGATAATGATGGATACAGTTGAGCAAATTAGCCATCAAGATTGACGACGGCTATTATGCGTGGCTAATGGAGCAATTTAACTGGCAATTATTTAAGTTTGTCCCTTGTTGGCTATGACTTAGGCACGTAAGAGCAAAGAGTGCTCCACGAAAGGCTTAATTCGTGAATCTCCCCATTCGCTAATGGATTCAGCATACCCAACAAGAGGACACTTCAATAAAAGACTGGTGGAGGCAATAGTACAGATGTTCAATTATTCATTAAGTGGTTGCAAGCGATAATCAGGAATGAGAGCATACGTTGCGCGTTTGCTGGTTACCACCACTGCTGCGACCATCCCCACGGCTGGGCACATTGTGGCACCACCTCACACGACTGAGCACACGGCGTCCAACATTGCGGCTTCTGCACGGACCACACTGTCCACTTCTGACTGCATTGTGAATCCTTCACAACCGCATCCCACGGTGCCCACTTCCACGGATACGAACCCGACCAACATCCCAAGCCCATTTCTTTGACTGCCCCTGCCTTCTTTGAAACTGGCTCGTGTTCTGACGTGTGTCTGCTTATATGCTAGTTGCCTTGTTCCCACTTCTGCGTGATGCATGCGCTCATTGTACCCTTGTTCTACATGCGTGTTTGCCGACCTGCAACAATGCTATTGCGACTCGACTAGTTCAGGTGACGCTTTGAGTGATTTCTAACCTGCAAGTTGCACGGGACTGACCTAGCACAATGGTTTCCTTTTAGACGCAAAATTTAACGCAATATCAAGCAAACCTTGTTATGAATGGTGACTGGCCTCGCCAATGTACAGATCGTGGAGTGCAAACGGCACCGCACTCTACCGAACCACTAAACCCGACCCATTTATGCTCCATTTCTACCTGCGTTTAAAGAGAATGACCGAATCGCTTCAAACGCTTTCTCGACAATAGAGAGTTTCTTACCATCAACCGTGCTGTTATTGGCCTTTATAACCCTCACTGCGCGGTGATGTGATGTCCAATCCAAAAGTGCAACCATGAACTACAATTGCATTGATATTTTTTGACGGCTTTACGTGTGCGCTGGAAGAGGTTACATAGGCATTGTTGATGGATTTGCAGTTGGCTAACAATCTGAGGACAAATTGCTCCTGGACACTAGCATGCTTCTATTTTCCGTGTGCTTCCGTGTTGCACTACCACCGTAAATATTCCTGTGCAACAGTTTATGGCGTGCAAGCCATGGAATGGCGGTGTACTGAGAACCACATATGACCGCACAACAATCCCGGCATTCACTATTTCCTAAATTTAGCAATGCGGCTCTTATTTTACTAACCGGTTTAGATTGGCACCGCAATTTTTATGCTGTAGGACATGAGAAGCATGGGTAGATGCATCTTTACTGTATGCATTGTTAAACACGCATTTTGCAACGTTCCTTTACTTTGTCAATTCTTTATTCTGTATCTTCCATTCAGAACTTCTGCTGGTGCTTTTAACCAAGGTATTTTGCGTCAAATCAATTAAAGATTCGTATATTGCCTTTTTTCTCAAAGCTAACGTCAACACCTTTTTAGCCCTTTCCATTAAGAAAAGCTCAGGAAATCCAAGTACTTTAAAAGCGATGCGACTAGTTTTCCTCAGTCACACGACCTTTTAATTTTAAATAGATTTAGTTCTCACGAGCAATGTTAGCCTTTAGTAAATCGACCACCAAACAGCGCTGTCCTTTCTTTACTTAGCAACAATCAGCATTAAGCTATTAAGGAAAATCATAGGCGCAAGCAATTACTGGGGGACCATTTTAACAATAGATGGTCGCGGCGATCAGCAATGAAAATGGAAGACATTTTGAGTTCATTTTCTTCTCAATCTCAAATCGCTGCCTTAATTTTAGTCCTATTCTCCCGGAGTGAGGAGCCTGGATGTACAACCAAAACGAATGCATTTAACTGGCCTTGTCTTTGTCAGGTATAATTTTAGGTCACCAGATAATGCAGAGTAATATTTCGGGCATGGGCATTGAGCACCAGCAGTTCTGGTTAGAAAATTGCTGCGTGTGGATGATCGTTTAACCACATGGACCTATGGATGCCTGAAATTCGGTTGCATTAAATGGGACATGAAGGATAGGAGCGACGTTTTCAGCCTACGAAATCCATGCTGAGGAGTTAGTTTTAGACGATTTCTACTAGCTGCCGACATGGGCTGATTGCCTGCTTTGGTAGTCTTTTAGGTTTAATCGGCCTCGTCGCCGCTGTACAATTATTGTCTTTTAGCCGTTCTCACTTCTACGATTTTAATGGGCTCTAGTCATTTCCAGTAGTGGAGCTCCTCTTGCAACAATGCAAATTTTTTTGAGACGATGAAGTTACCTCACAAAAGGTTGTGATCACTGAGAATGAAAGATGATTTTACAACGTAAGTACAACCGTATAAGGAAGATTTGACTTGTCCATACATGAACCACTATTGTTATGAAAATATATGGCTTAATATGGCATTGCTACTTCAGCTCAGTTCAGTGCGCCTCAACAAATCGTAAGCATTGGCTACATGGGCAAATGAAAACACCCTGGAATAATAAAAGTTGCTGGCAAATTTTCCCACTAGCCACTAATACTCCTATTGTCATTCTAGCTTCCATCAGCACTATTAAATGCTTCAGCAAAGATGCAGATGCATAGCGTTTTGTAGAGTTGAGTAGAGAAGGTCCTCAGCAATCGGGGCCATTTATGGATACGTTACAGAACTAGTTTTCGTAGAACTGATGAAAATTTCTGGGTGTTCTGGGAAAGTATCGCAGTTATCATCCTATCGCGAGACATTTGATCTACCAAACTGGTGAATAGACTCTTTTGACGTTAGGCTTTTCGCGAAGGTATGAGTGTGATGTCGTTAATTTACTTGAAAGTTGTTTGAGTCACAGAGCTACATCTGCTGGTCAGGTTCATTCTCTTTCCTATGTTTGAGCCAAAGGACGAGTTTGATGGGTAGGGACTCTTAGACACGTGTTTGGCTTCTTATTGAATTCTGTTAATTTAAGTTTTGCATTGAACGGCCTGGAGGACTGCTTACATAGCAGCACGAGATTTCATGCTATTTAGCCAGAAGTTGCATCTCAATTGTGTCGTGAGATACAGTGAGCTGTCTGGATGGCCACAGCAAACGTTAAGCCTTATACTACCGGTTTTTGGCTTCGACAGTTTGTGCTACTCATGTGTTTTCTTGTTTTGCCCAGTTTGTCCGGCTCCTCTCGCGCTTTCCTCAAGCCTGCGCTTACACTACCTTAGTCGCTATCGAGGGCAAACTATAAAATTAAGTGGTTGGGAGAGAGTTTAAACTCTTCTTTAACTTGTATGATGTTTCGCCATTTTATTTCAACAAGGTTTCTTGATACTCAGGTTGGGCAGTCAAGTGTCAAAGGGGCTTGTGTAGACATGTTTCAAGTGGCATCTGCCCATCGTAGATTTAAAGGAAGTCGCCTTTAATGCACGTCACTAGAAAGGTGTAAGCACATGTCACAAGTGATCCAACTTATTGAGATTAACTGAAATTGCACTAGAGCAGAGTGCTGTCACAATTTCCACTTCACATTTGGAACCCCGAAACACGTCTTGATCTAGGAGAAGGCGGCTGCATCAATTACCTACAATGTGGACCCAAAAGCCGTCAGCTGTTAGTATCTCTTGTTACTGTAACACTCAAGCCGGTGGTGACGAGAAGAAGGGAAAGTCGAGCGTTGCGATGCAGCTTACCACGGTGCCCACGCTGGTGCATTTTGCATGCAAAATTGTGGTTGGACAGTCAAAGCGACCATCAATCGTGGAATGAATGAAACAAAGACCACATCATGTTAGTTTGCAGTAAGTGAATTGCAATATCCTTGTTGCCCAACTTAAATGGAACGCTTTGGGTGAGCTGCCCTCAAAATTGGAAACTTGAGAGGCTTTGCATAGTAAGAAGAAGATGTGCATGCAATGGTGCGGTGGGGTGCAAATAACAAGAAAGCATCAACAGAAGTCGCATGCAAGAGTGATTGAAATGAAGCAAGGGCCATCAGTTTAATTTAAGATGTAATCATTCATAGCAGCGTCTACAAGATGTGGAGGATGGCGGCTTATTTGCTCTGACGAAGGGCATCTAAGCAGGTACTAGGAATCATGCCTTCCCATGTGACAGCTTGAAATAGGTGCAATAAATTGGTCCATTCCATTCAAAGGGAGAGACTAGAAGGAAATTGTGATGATGGGGTGTGACAATATTTACAGCATAATGCAGTGTTGCCAGTGTTATCAAAATGCAGTTAATCTATGTGCTGATTTGTTTTAGCTATTTTGTACACATTGTATTGCTATGTCCTAAAGGTCTCGAAAAGGCAAAATGTTGGGCAGGTCGCGACCTGGATTGATTGTACAATTTTCGCCGCATTCTGATATTTGATTCACACCGATGGCTGGTGCCACTAAAGGTTAGCGTCGAGGACACAACCTCTTTTTTTAATGAACTTGCCCTATTTGTAGGGACAGAACATTCTTTTGTATCGCTTCCACCTTACACTCCTCCTCTCTCCATCCAAATAGTATACTTTAGGCGAGGTATTGTTGCAGTCAAATACTTAGTCAGCAAATGGGAACTGTAGCAAATTGTGCTACTAGTTATTCACAATAGTGGATTGCTAGTTTTAAAGGCGCAACAGTTGCATGCTAGCCAATTGTACTCACTTAGCACTGACCAATTTAGCTGAGCCACAACACGTCAGCAACGTAGCTAATACTGCATTTCAGGCGAGCAATTCTACATTAACCAATGTCTCAACATTTGATGCCATCGACTTAAGATTGTGGCAATCGTTGGAGAATGAATGGAATTTCGAGCACACAGGTCCAACTCCAAACATTGGGGCTTGAGCTCAAAAATGCAATTTGATAGCTGGAGCGTAACATGGCAAGGCGTGTTGGAATACAGTGTAAGATAGCGTAGAGTGGCAAAGTTTGCCCTGGTCTAGCTCAGCTTTAGGGGATGTAACGTGCACTTGGATGGAAAAGTGTTGACTGGGAGGATACGCCCTCATTAGCTGTTTAGAGCGCCAACGACATTACGAACATGATCCTTCTATTAACAACCAACCGAATAAACCAGTTGCTAATGCATTGCTGCCTGATTCATTGATCGAGCGCGTAATGTAGAAGGGGAGGTCATGGAGAATAAAATATTCAGATTTCTACGCACCTAACCGCTTGACACGTTCACTACCATTTCAAGCTTCACCGCTTTAATATCTGTAGCGGTGACATTAAATTGTGCCTGCTTTCGGGAAAATTTTTGGTTACAGCGCAATCAGGGCAGCAGTCCTCTTCAGATCGAAACTTATTTCGGCCTCATTCGGCCGTATCAGCTCAAAACACCAAAGCAGCTGCATTTAGAAGAGCACAACTGAAATCAAACCCAAATCAGATTGGAAAGCAAAACTGAGGACAGAGCTGTGAAGGCCGAAGTGCTCGAGCATATTGATGTGCAAATTTGAGCAAGTGACAAGCCGCTGCACATTCGCATACAAACTTATCGAATGAAGTCACTGTCTGCGTAGAGGTCAAAGATTTGCACAAAATCACAAGCGTTAAGTGGGTAGAGGAGCAATTGGAATGCGAGCAACTTCCGAACGAGGCTCCTATGTCGAGAATCAGCAGCGTTTCTGCCCCTAATATCAAACAAGAATGTGTTCACACTCGCATTTGGGCATAGCAAAAGCACACTTTTCTCTTTCTAAGCACCTGACCCACTCACACACTTGCCTCAACCTACCACTCAAATAGCCCATGCATTTTCACACGCCTATTCTTTCCCCCCCCCTTTTCCTTGCACACAAAAACCAATCTCGTCCTTCTAACACTCATGTCCTCACCTCTCACGTCTGAACTCTCTTTGTGCTTGCCCCTCTCCCACAATCTATCTGCTACTAATACGACCACAGTGGGCCCCATTACTCCCCCGCCTTCCTTCAATCCTCTGTGTTTTCCATACAGTATTGAATTTACCATAGGGTTATCTCGCACGTGCCCAGTGGCTATGAAGGTAGGAGCCGGTTGAGAGTAAGTCTTTTTGTCAGTAATTTCGCATACAGATGGTTTTAGCAACTCACTGACATAGATCACTAAATATTACCAATATAGAAGTACTCCACGCGCCGCCTACACTAGACAGCGCTGCTGTGTTTCAGTGAAAAGTATTAATGGACCAGAACTTACACTCTTTTGCAAAGTGCACACTTGATGTAGCACGTCGATACAGAGTTGTAAAATGGCAGTTCATTGGGGCTAAAAGTCGAAGCCTGTTAATGGATGCGCTGAAATGGGTAAGAACACGATAAGCGTGCATGTTTTCATCGTTCTACATCTCAAACTTTAAATTATTGACAGAAAATCATTTCTATTTGAGCGAAATTGAGGAGCTGCGATGGGTGTTACTGATTTTGAGGGCAACATTTTATACCAATACCACAGAATGGGGCAGTTAAGCTCCCACGTGGAGTTGCGCATCATATTCACAGGCAAGACTTACTATCGGGCAATGCTTATATGCATGTGCTGTAGGTAAAATCCTGCCTCCATTTACAAATACTTCCACTAATGCATCAAAACATGCGTAGTGGTTCAGTCATATCACGCAAATGCTCACGCAGCCCAAATGTGAACTGCGTGGTAGCGAAGACCGACAAGAGCGTTATGGTGGTGAGTTTTAGAATGCTGTGACAGGCGGAACGCCATTACGGATAAATTTCAGCGAGCATTATCCTTCGATGTGAAGTTGCGCACCACATTATTGCAAGTGCTAACTCACCGGAGTAAAGTGTTCCTATGCTGCCATTGTAGGTGAAAATTATGCCCCATCTCCGAATACTTCCGCTAGAGGAGTGTATAGTGTGTTGGGTCTCAGATCAACAAACAAAAATGCTCCATCTGTAAAGTTGACCTGTTGATCAAGTTTGAGGCCAGAGAGACTGGCTATTGCAGTCACTTGGACACGTCGTGGGTGGGATTCAGCCAAACTGCGATTACCCCAACTTAATTGAATGGAGGAAGGACCCACTTCGCTGACGTAGAATTTTGGCGGTGTTGAAGCTTTTCCCGCCACTTTGCGATCAGTCAATGTGTCTGTAGGGGAGAAAAGAAAAAATTCTTACTCAGTGAACATAGTCAAACAATTCTCGTTCACTTGGATTTAGAGTTGCTTGAAAGGTTTTCATAGTGTACCGGCGATATAGTAGAAACAACTGGTGAACTGATTATTTCTAGGGAGCATAAGTAGTGCGCAGTATTCCGTGATACGCATTTGTGTAATTTATCTCAAAGACAAAATCTTCTCCTGTGGTTATTGGTATCGCTAATATTAACCTTTGTACTCCTCTTAAGACATGTTGCTCAGAAATTAGCTCAACAATTTAAATTTGAAGAATGCACCCCTATTTAGCATCCATTTATGCACAGCACTCTAAAAAAGGTTGCGCTGGAGAGAACAGGAGTAAGGATGCTGCGTCCCTGCCAGAATTAACATGATCAGCAGCAAGTGGGCAGAAGAGCTATGTTTTCCTGGACGGCATGTCATCTGTCGAGGTGAAAGCCGACATGGCTGAAAAAAATTGTTTATCGATTTGCAGAATGCAGACATGAGCGGTGTTACAGGTACATTTACCTATCACACGGAGTTAGATCTATCCAACGTGGGAGGCCAGGTTGTTATTCACAATCGCAATGATGCAATCAAAGAGGAACGCCTACTCATGCAGTAATTCCTACAAGAACTTTACGCACATTACTAAGGAATATTTTTCTTAACAATGCGGAAACTTGGTGAAGTGGAATCGCTTGAAACACTAGAACGTGGTATGATTGCTGCAAAACAAAATGAGAGTGTCAATGCCGCAGTGTGAGTTATTGCAAAAATTTCTAACTAGCTGCATTACAGAGCACCACAGCTGGCAGTTTAATGCGGTGGAATGAAGAAGTCAGATGTTGCCAACTACGTCAAATCTGGGATAGCAAAAAGGAACAACGGAAGTCATTAGGCCTACCACTAATTGAAAAATTTGTAACCATTTTTTGAAGGGGTGATAACAACAGCATACGAACTCATTGGCCTTTAATCGCCCCAAAATTTAATTTCATTTGGCTCAATACCCTTAGAGGCAAAACATGCATTTTGGATGATTTGCTCATAAACAGCAGCCGCTTTTGTTCCTTCATGTTAGAGTCGATATAGTGAGCGACTTGTAATTTCATGCCCACTACTTTATGCACTCGAAGTGGGACTTTTTAAAACCCTACACCATCTTGCACAGTCCAAATCCTCTGTTAAGTTATAGGCTCCAACTTGGTATACAAGTAACTGTGGTAAAAGGAACTTTGGTAACGATTTATTTAGTCGAACGCTTCAAAAGACCGGTCTGATATCATTATTCCGCCTAGTAATTTTCGTGGATACTCAAGTAACCACCAGCCTGTATTGATCAAAGCAAGACGGAAAAGGCTGTATTAAGTGGGTTTTCTTTTACTCTGACAAATGAGCACAAAGTGGACACGCAAAAACGAATGTTTAAAAATATGTCACGGTGTCTTTGATGTGATCAATGCACACATTTGGCATGAAAGTAACTCCAACACTTCATCTCAGGAGGTTGAGTTGATTGTATTGGGACTGCACATTGTGCTGTCAATTCAGGAGACGAGAGCATCGTCATCAACAAAGATTGCTACAAGAGCGGAAGGTCGACACCATCCCATTTGTCCGATGATTTGGCTACAGCTTGCAAACAACTATGAACAGTGAGTGCAGTGACAGTGCTTTGCCGCCCTGTGTGTCTGCATGTGCTTTCGCATGATTGACCGATCAGTAAAGGTGTGCTGACAAACGGGACAGACGACGGGCCTTTCGCCTGTGTGTCTCCGCTCGTGGGCCACAAGAATCCACTTGCGAGAGAACGCCTTATCACAAAAGTGGCATTTCACCTCATCAGGAACTGACGAGAAGTTGGCTCCATTGCCAGTTACGCTGCTCTCGTTGCCCCAGTGTCATTATTGCTTCCTGCAACTCTGCTGGCGGGAAAATCGAGTGCATCAACAATGGGTTCGGTAAGGCTTGTGCTTGTGCTGATGTCTGGCATGTTGAAGAGCGTTTGTGAATGCAAGTAGGAACAACAATAGGGGTAATCCGAGGTCGTCGGACTAATCTTACCGGGTAGCCCTGGTGAAGAGCAGGGAGGAAGATAATGGGGCATTGTAGCTCCAGAACAAATGGGTGGGTTATAAGACTGTGGAAGCGTTTCCATTCGAACGGTGGAGGAAGTGGGTGATAAAGTTAGGTGGCAGGAAGTAAAAGGCGTGGTACAATCTGACACCGGAATCTGCCCCTTGAACCGGCATTCACTTTATGATATCCACGACACATTGATTGGATTTGCTAGGGAAGTGGAACAATTTGATGTTGCTGAAGGTGTTGTTGATGAGCCTGTCGAAGGCAATTCGAAGGAGGTGGAGTGGCTAGGATCACAATCATGCCTAGCCTCATCCTCAGCATTGGAACCGGGTGGCTGTGGAGACACTCGTGTAGTAGGTGACGATTTCAGTATTCCTTCTATGGAAAAGTCTGAAAAGATGCCAAAAGCATTGTAGGATTGTGGGATTGTAGGATTGCAAGAAAGTATCTGACTCATGATGGTGCGGAAATTTTGACAAACCTGTTCTTGACCATCACAACAGTGGCATAAATGTTGATGAAGTGCATGTGGGAACACGACTTACCGAGCTTCATGGTTGATGAGTCCAAGACAATGAATCGTAAATCAATATCAGCGCTTTTATTCCGAATAGTTGAATCTCATTGGTTTGAGTAGTTATGACCCATTGGTCACTAGGACTCGATCCGGATTTGCTAAGCCCTGGAGGAGCTGAGCTATGATGTGAATGAACTTCGAAGTGTCCTCATAATTGGAAAGATTCCGACTTTTATTTACTTGCTGCTTTTGTTTGGGCATTGCAAATTTACTTGCAGAATCAAAGATTCTTTATTTTAAAGGTATCACAAAATATCATTTGCTCTCATTTACACATCTTCACAATCTTCGCACGCATTCGATGGGTTTAATGGTGACATTCAAATCGCTGATTTAAGTAATATATTCCCTTATTTGTTTTAGCGATGGCGGATGCAGAGAAGTATTTACTCTTTATGGCGTATTTGGCAGACTGAATAAATTTTTGCTACATTGGTCTTACGCTCCATCGCAGGACTTTGAAGCGTCTGTGGCATTAAAGTTGTACAAAATCACAGCCACGGTGAAAGTATCTACTAGCACAAAGCCCTGAGCACCTGAAAATGTAACTTGTAGCTGTAAGCTCTTTTATTTGTTGTCAGCATTATCGTCACTCCTAGCGTTAAACAGAATCCATTTATCCCAATAGCTGGTTGTTGGCAAATCCTTTAGAGCTGAATGTTGTTATCGGCCAACACGAAGGTAACATTGCCCGAGGTAGTGGCGATGAATCAGTAGGGAGAAGAGGAATTAAACATGAAGGGCAAAAGAAATTGGATTGGCATTCGTAAAAGGGGCATATGGATTGTTTGGAATAGGTCTTGGTCGGATTCGTGATACGGTGCCTACATCCTGTGCCCCTTTTGACAGCTTCGTAGCTACTGCTACATCCGTCGCTTGAATTTGGGCAAAGCAGACAAAATATTCAACCTATTGAGCAATTTATTGCACGGGTGCATTCGTTTCGTTGAACTGTCCTAAAATTCTCTGCAAATACATTCCTACGGTCGACTATCAACACGGTGCTTCCAATGCTCGTCATTGATTGTGCTGATGATTGCTTACGGAAAGTCGCACTTTTTATAGAGGCGCATTCGTAGCAGGAGCAACAAGTGACTACTGCCACACTAACTGAAGCCGCCGTAAATAGCGTGAGGATGATTGAATAGTTGCTTGTCTCCTAAGATAGAATTAGTTTATCCCCAGTATCCTGTGTGCTGGTAGGAAGCCCAAAGTCAATCAAACCAGACTTGCCATACATCACCTCAACGGGTTAACTGAAGACAGATACCTGATTGCCGACCAGCCTTGTACAATTTGCACTACGGTTTGGCTGTAATGGAGGAGATGGAATAAACTTTCATCACCTGTACACGAATTGAAATGCATTCACATTAAAATGAACCAACATACTGCGGTCCTTGGTGCAAGGTCTGCCCCATGACTGTGTCCCGTTCACGGTATACTTGTTATTCTTAATTGCCATTCGACTGACTTCTGCACTATTTTGGATAGTCGCTTTCTGGGAAATAAGGTGGTAAAAGTAAAAAGGACTGTTTCGTCGTCCACGTGTCATGAGTCTGATGCATAGTTAGTGCTCCTTGTCTGTTACATTAAGTCACCTAACATTATTTGGAATGTTAAAGCTAGCAAATGACTACTTCACTCCAAATCGGTGCATGCTCATTCGACCACATTGGCGAACTTACGAAATAACCCTCACAGTGATAAAACATTCTGCCCGTCAGTCCCGAGGTCTTGGCAATGACACGCGATCCCCATAATTTTGGGATGACTGCGCCTTTATAAAAGAAAACCTGCTTTACTTTATCCTGCCAGCTGAGACAACAAACGCTCTGCTATAATGCATGTGCTCCAACTGCCTGTTGACATTTATCATCGAGCTGATCTCTTCTACTTCTTGCCACAGTGGGCTTTGATGTCAGAGCTTAGCAATGGTGTTGGGATGCATTAATTATCTAAGCCTTGAAACACACTAGCCAACGCAACACGAGTGTCTCTGTCTACGAAGGGAGCGCATTCCACAAGTCATATCTGTTGCATGCATAGAATCATCACACTAAGTGAAGCTCAGCAGAAGTGGTCAAAATGAGCAAAACGAAGACGTACCCGAGCAGTAGGCAACGAAAACAAAACGAAATTGGTCGTATTTTACCTCAACGCGGTACCTCAATGCTCTTGGTGGGGAGCTCAACTTGTTCTTAATCAGAACCCTGTTTGTGGTGAGTTCAACGCACTTTCACAACCAATGGTACTCATTCATATCCTCCACACCGTTCTACTACCACCCAGCTAACTGAAATACCTCCTCACTGATTCGCTTCTGCTGACATTCCTCCTTTCTACTTGCACTCATTTCAGTCGGCTTGGTGAAGGATGAGGAAAGGGATTTGCGGGTATTTCGTGGCGTCTTTCCGGGCAAAACCGACGGAACCCGTGATCGCTTTACTTTCACTGGCAATAGCACAGCTTTGGTTGTATCTGTCGACTATGGGCAGAGGGGTGAGTAAGACGAATCAGTCATTTGCAGTGATTGTTTTGTTGCTGATGCGGTTGCGGTTGCTCATCTTGTCTTAATGTCCATCATGGACAATTGCTTTAGGAAGTGTGAACTGCATGTCTGTGTGTAAATAAAAGAGTCATGCATGAAAACGACGTGTTGCGACGCACTGATTTTGAAATTGTCCCTAGGCGAATCACCGGAAGTGGCAGAGTGCAATCGTGAGTCCATTTATTAACCCACTTTTCAGTCTCTTCGTTGCCTTGCTGCACTTCCACTCAGACGATTGTCTCCACCGCATCCGACTAACGTGCCGCTTTAATAATGCCTCTGCTTACGCCACTATGCCAGACTTACGATAATACGGATTGACTGAAGCACTTTCAGAGCACTGTCCTTTCTTGGTTTGGAGTGTGCATCTAGCTTGCTGTGGAGAGCGGAATTGCATTCTCATGGTTGATGAGGTGACCAACGTTGAGCATTTGTGTTGCGATGGTTCGTTGTTGCAGACAGCAGTTGACTGCGTCAATCCTCTCTTCTGTTTAGGTTATGCAGCCCATGCCAAGGGTGCAGAATAAACAGTAAGATTGTTTAATTGCAACTTCACATATGAGTGACGAAATTGGTGCCAAAGCAAAGCAGATGATAAATGCTCTTGCTAATATACCAAAATAAGTTAGCCACATTTACCTAATGTTGCGTAAATTTTATTGCCTTTGTAGATGTGAAGTCACTTCGACACCATGTTGACTTTGGCACAGTTTGTTTGCCTTACAGCGCTATTGAAATGATATTCAATGTAGTTATTCGTCTTCGCATGATTAGCTTCTTCAATGCTTAAATTTAATAAAGTTCGCTAAATTACCGAGTGCTTTGCTTTTGCCTTGCGGTCAAGCGAAATGATGACTTGTGCACTACTTCGCGTCGGATGCATTGTCGATTCGAGTGGACTTGATCCGCTACGCAATCCGACACTCTTGTCTCCCCATGCTACGCTTAATCTTCGTATTCACTGCCATGCATCACCGCACCATCAGCTGCTGCACCTGCAGTGCCAACGCTACAGCAATGCAACCGTCACCTAACCATTGATGGACAACGCAATGCTAGGCATATGCCATCTAATGCGTCAACTAGTAGATACCAAAGCAACAAATTGCGGTACTACCTTCCTTGCCACCTGGAAACCTAACCAATCGGTTTACCGCAGACGAAAATCACTGGCCAACTTGTGAAGCGTGTGCGCCACTCCGAATGGCACATTCTTTATTGTTAGTGCCGGGAGCGGGTAGAGGCCACTGGTGTGCACAGTTAGAGCACTCCTCTTGCCTGGAGATCGGTGACGAGTCCCTCTCCCCCACCCACGTGATTTGTGCGCAGGACAGGCCTTGCAAACAAAAGACACATTCGTAAGCGCCTGGATCGCACACCCAGCTCCTGCCATCGAGCATTGTCCCCAATGCTCACTTATTGGTTTTTGGCATGGGCCATTGGCGCCTGTCCTTTCGTTCTCCCGTCAGTACGCAAACAGCATCTCTGTATTCGATTAGTGGAAAGCGGGAACGCAGCTAGAAAAGCGGCCTACATTTGTGATAGAAGCATCAAAATTGGTACCCTAACGGTGGGCCCTGTGGAACAAAGCACCTTAGGAGGTTGAGGGAAATCAGAGCAAATTATTCGAAGGCGCGTGCCTTGCTTTTTAGCAACGCACACCACTGGCTAAGCGATATATAGGAGTGGTTTACCGCATGTCGTGCTCAGATTCTGCTTACATCGCCGATCCTTTACTAGTGCGGATTTACCAGCTCCAAATGTTTCAGTCGAGCTTTTGCCATGAGAGTCCTGAGAGAAAGCAGCCACCACGTTGTGTGGCTCGATGAACTTTCGGGCTAGCAGCATCGTGTTGGATGACATCGACAGCCGAAAATTGGCTAAAAATGCAAAGAGGAGCCATGCATTTTGCAAAGTATGCTGACAATTGTAGTACACTTGATATTCCTATTCTTCAGCACACAGCAAAGCTCAAACAAATTGCCTAACAAGCAAGCGATTTTACAACTGTTATTGTTTTGACTGTCTATGAAGTTAGTGGATTGGCTGACTTACTACGTGGTTTAGCGGAAGTAGCTTAGTTCATTTGTCTTGATGCACACCAAACTTGCACACTTTGAGTGAGTGATTTTCTTTGAGAGGTTGCAGCTTAGTTACAAAAAGACCTCCGGGAAGTTTCGCAGTGGAGGAGCTGTGATGAAGTTCTGACTTTGCCGGATCGTACTGCAATACGATCGTTGTTCAAGTCGAATGCTGACCTCGATCGGTCTACTGGCCATTAGATTCGCGATTAGCATCGGTTGTGCGAGTGAGCTCAGAAGAGATGAAGCAAACGAATGGAAAATTCGCTCAGAGGTTCTGTCAGTTGTGCAGTTGCCATCCTCTCGTTTCCGCAAACTAGACATCAAAATTTCCATTCTTACGCTCTTTAAGAGAACAGGATGATTAGGCATTCTCAAAACAATCCGATACTGGCCCACCCATGTGACCATTTTCAAAGACATATCGACTGCTAAGAATATTGTCCTCGGCCAGGCCAAGTAAGGTGAATTTGCGCCATCATCCCTTGTAACCAATCTACAGCATCGTTTACATTAGTACCCAACGACCACACAACATGGCGTTAGCACTGTTGGTGCATTTTCTGGCTTCTTCACCTCCCTCACCACCACAACCACTCGACTGTTTTGGAACATCCTAGCATGCCTTTGAGGTGTCCAGCAACGTTGAGTCTAGGATGACGCCTCCTACAATCTACGGAGAGTCGGACTTGCAAATGTTGCGGTCACACCACACAACGCCAAGTCCAACGGGCGAATGGAGCGCCTACTGCAACAGAGGTGGTGCGTGTTTGTGCGAGGTGTAATGAGTACTGTTTCGAATCCCCATGCAACAACTCTGCACACCACCTACATCACATACTTGCCTGGTCTCTTTTGAGTGACTCACGTGCTAATCACACACAATGTTAGGCATGCACCTCACATCCATCAGAACGAATGTTGTAGCAGAAACCCCAACTGAGGTGGGTTGACACACGACGCGCTTTGCATGCCTTCCATTTCTCGAAATGCCCCCTTTTTTAGATGACACGTGTGGACCAGGCAGCACGTTGCGGATCAATCCCTTTTTTGTCATCTTTAGGTCTTCTGCGCAGTTTTGCTTCACAAACTCAGTCGCAGGGCTGAAGGTTCATGCATAGCAATTTCGAAAGATGTGATGGCAGATGATGGTGACCAAAAAGGCATTCATATCATCCACTCCTGTCGTTCTATTACCGAAACCACGGGATATCGAGAGCAGAGTGACGACTGAACTCATTCGCCATATAGTGCCTAATATTGGCACAGGCGGTGGTTGAATATCTTTCTCTCATCTTCTCACATGTGCACTGTGCTTTCACCCATACTCTTGGTAAATGGCGCATGCAGCGACCTCAAGACACAGAACTCGGTGCAACGAGCTTTTCGATAGGCTATGAATGATGTCTGATGTGTTTATTACCAATGGGTGGCTGTGACACAAGAATTCGCTTCTTTGACGCATACGATTGACCGCGGCGCTCTGCAAAGCAGCCTCTGTTGATGCGTCGTCACTAGACGGACGATTTGATGAGTGCTGGATGCGAACATTGAGTCAGGGGTTTGGGTCTGTAGTAGGGCTATGTAAAATAAGCAATCGAAAGGAAAGAATAGGAAGTAGCAACAGCAGCACCTGATTTACTACCACCCTTAGTCGTAAAGACGGCGACAGGAGTTGTGGACTTGGCAGCAATCGGTAAGACAGGGCGATTGCTATCTAGGGAATGTTTGAGCTGTTTGCATGGCAGTCTTTGGAGGAGGGATGTGATCGGAGGCATTGATGCCGGCACTGCCATGTCAACCACGCGTTTGCAAGAGCGCATTTTATGGGAAGCGACACTGCCTATGTTGTAAATGGAGGCATATGCTTGTGGAAATTTTCACTGCCAGTAAGCACTGACTTGTTGTCTGCACAGCTACTCTAAATTCTGCTACACTGCAATGTCCAACACAATAGTCTCCTATATTGTCCAATTTTCCCATCGTCTCTTTGCTGATGTGTACTCTGAGGGCTGTGGAAGATGCGTTTAGCGTTGAGGTGATGGTGAGTGAGAGTAGGGGAGTACCAACTCCATTAATCTGCTCCCAACGACTCCAAATTCACTGCTCGATTGACATGATTACAGAGGCAGTGGCGAAACATCGTGGGTCCTACGACATCAGCAGCACAGTGTCCTGCAAGAAGGCAAAGCATCTACCTCTCAATACCAAGCAACAAATCGTGTGGTTAATATTGTTAAAACAACAAAAAATAGACGTCATCTTTGACCTAGCATTATGCGTCCTGCAATTTATCGAATTAAATCGCTTACGATCGAGCACACCAAAGCGCGAAACTGTGCACAGATGTTCGCTTGCGCATTATAAGTGAATCTTCTGCTGACAAATGCGCCTCATCAGCCTTACTGGTCGCAAAGTTTACACGAGTGTTTGAGAAAATGCTCACTCATATCATGTGTGACACGTTGTTTTGTAATGCAGCTAATTTGTCGTCTATAATTTGATAAACCAAGACTGCTCTCCTCAGTTTTCGAGCCACGCTTTGAGCAACCGAATAATGGACTTCTGCGCATTGAATAGAGCTACAAGGTTTATTTGCATAAGGTGCCTATGTGAACATGCAGATACAGCGATGAGCTATTCTGAACCTACAGCACACCAACTAGGCTGCAAAACTATCCACTGCTGTCTTGGTGAGTCATGCATACTGCTGTAAATGGTGGGGCACCATCAGCATTGAGAGTTGTGCTTATGGCAAAGGCGACAACAATGACGGGAATGAAATTGGAGTCGAGACCGATGAGACAGAGAGGACGAATGATAAGGTCGAGGAGGAGAAGGGAAAGGTGCCCAAGAATGCATCCACTATCACATGTGGACATGCACAAGCAGTAGTCACTTTTATCGGCACCACCATCACGCCCTGCGAGTATGACCATGCCGAGTGTCCAGATTTTGCGGATGCTAATTACCATCATATTCGCACGAGCTAAAATAAATGTTCGCGTAGGAAAATCGCTACTGCACTTTCCTCTGACTATATGGGATGTTGCCAAGAGAGAAGCACAGATGCACACATGCAGTGAAATGCGCCTAACTAGCATCATGGAGACGGTTCAAGAAGCGAACAATGTCATTTGGTGAGAATGTCAGACTAAGATCTCAAAGCCTTCACATAATGATGAGATTGGGAGACCTGGTAACTGACCGTGGCTTGCAGGGCCGCAAGGACAAAGATGTGGTGGGGTGAAATGCGTGTGTCATGCAAGGAGAAGCTGGCGCAGCACGTGTCGGTGGAGGGAAGAAATGTGGGTGGTGTGATGAGGAAAGAGGGGCTGAGGAGGGCAAAGGCGTCGGATCGCAGGGCGGGCCAAGTCCACCATAGCAGACAGTTCATGTATGCGAAGTAGCCCAACCCCTAAGCCGACGCGTGCGCGTGCCTCTACAGGCACACTTCACACTCCGCTGCTTGCGGCAAGGCAGCCGTGTGTGAGCGTGCACATTTGACGCCCAAGTAGCAGTGTGCCTGTGGTGAAAGCGTTTGAGCACATCACTTGTTAGGCCACCTTATGAGAAGTGCACACGTAGGATTTGCATGTCAATTCATGCCACTCACTTTCGTGCGCAGATCCGTATTCACACACCTGCAGGACATTGCTAGGTGTGTGTACTAATCCAGCCACCTTGATGGAATTCAATGAAGATTCCGGAAAAGTGTAAAGTTACTGCATCCTGATTAAACCCAGACCGATAGATTGTCTACCTGCATGTGCACTTCTCATAAAGTGGCCTAACAACTAAATTGCTTAAACGCTTTCACAGGCACACTGCTACTTTGGTGTCAAATGTGCACCCTCACACACGGCTGCCTTGCCGCAAGCAGCGGAGTGTGAAGTGTGCCTGCGAAGGCAGACGCACGCGTCGGCTTAGGGGTTGGGCTACTTCGCATACATGAACTGTCTGCTACGGTGGACTTGGCCCGCCCTGCGATCCCACACCTTTGCCCTCCTCACCCCAACTTTCCTCATCACACCACCCACATTTCTTCCCTCCACCGCCACGTGCTGCGCTGACTTCTTCTTGCATGACACACGCATTTCACCCCACCACATCTTTGTCCTTGCGGCCCTGCAAGCTGCGGTCAGTTACCAGGTCTCCCAATCCCATCATTATGTGAAGGCTTTGAGATCTTAGTCTGACATTATCTCCAAATGACATTCTTTGCTTCTTGAACCGTCTCCACGATGCTGGTTAGGCGCATTTCACTGCATGTCGTGGTCGTTGCAACTGGTTCCACGTGCGTTCAGGTCTGCATCAGAATTACCGTCGAATTACCGTCAGTGCCAATTTCATGTAGCCGTCAAAGCGGATTCGTAATGGCGATCGGAGACATGCCATACCTTCTGCTACACCACTTCATTGCATTGATTACTTCTTACTGGAAATTAGGAATTTCCATAAGTCACAGCGCTAAACCAATTTAAGTAGTATTTTGCAACATCGTATTCGTTAATGTTAAAGCGAATCTCGTCTTTGAATCTGAAACGTGCCGCACAATAGAAGTTCGAATGGAACGTATCTGTGTCGCATCGAATGCTACATTTGGATGCCGATCGATGCTGACTCACATAGTGGATTGTTGTTGTGGAACAATCGACTAAGTAAATAATGGAATGAATGGAATAAATGGAGGTGTTCGTTAAAGGGGACCATTCAACTTGTTGTTTTACTTGTGCGAGGGCAAGGGGGTGAGTGGAGAATGAGCAAGCCCGATGGACTTGCCATTCTAAAGATGTCGCCATTTTTCATTGCTAAATTAGCGACATTTCCTCCGCACGTTAACTGGCTTCCCTCACAATATTTCAGCCTTAGACGGGCCCATATTTGGATGTGCCGATTAGTTAGACGCCACGACTTGTGACTAGTTTAGATCCTGAAGGCGTGTCACATTCATCCTGCATATTAGCCCTGCTTCTACCAGCGCAGAACGGTAATCGAGCTATATTTGATTTGTAGGCACTTGCTCGATTTTAGTGAAGCAAACTTCTAAACGAAGACATTAGATTGACATGGTGATGGAGTGCTTACTCCAGATCTGTCGACACATTGAAGCAGTGCTTTCACTTAGATGTGCTTCTAGCACAACCGAGGGGTGCTACAAAGTTGGAGGACTTCTGTCACATCATTGATAAGGTGGCACAACTGTGTAGATCGCCTGATTGAGAAGTTGGCCTCCTAAAGCAATGTCCTGACTCGCTGCTCTCATTTACAGGCCCCACCCCTTCCCTTCACCGATTCCTTACACTGGCGCACTTTATGTAAACATCGACACCTCTGTCACAGTCAGCCTACGCCTTCGTCTTCAAAATAACGGTGGGTTATATTTGTATTTACTAAATTCTCCTCCTTTATTTATTTGTTTATTTACTTTTCGACTCTAAGTTTACTCTGTACTCCCGCTTCCTCATTCTGTTTCATCGAGTTTCATTTGCGCTTATTCACATCCCTCGCCAGGATGCGATTTTCTATTCATCTAAACGAGGAATGCTTCATATAGTAAAATCACCCAATTTCCACCAGAATTTTAACCTTAGTTTGCTGGAAATCTACAGAAAGTAGCCACACTATATGGGATCACTGGCTATTTAGAATCGTGATTTGTCATTCACATACTCGGTGTCCCACTGGTAGCCCCCATGAAACCCACTTCTGCTTCCTCACACACACTCAGCCAAAGTAGTATCTTTGGAGCCCCTTTCATGACTTGCACAAAGCTATTCACGATGTGCTGCTTCTTACTCCACCATCCACTTGGCATAGTGTAAGCGCTTCAAAGAAACACCACATTGGATTTATTTGCCTTGGTGATCGAAATCAACCCACTAACAAGCAACGAAGCATGAGGTGGTGTCATGTGGTGCTCACTCGCGAAGAATGCATATCATGAAACAAATTGCTGTAATGGAGTTGGCTGCCTCCCTGCGCACTGACTGATACAGTAACAGTGTAACAGAATGATGTAGCTAAAGTCTGCGATTTCGCCTCTTCATGAGTGATGAGTTGCGTTTATGGAGTAACGCCGGTGCTCAACGAACACGCACAATTTAATCGAGTTCAACCAACCACCTTCCATTTTCGTTCAATAATCCAAGTGCGGCTGCTATACATTCATCAACTTCACTTATGAAAATGCAGCCATCCTCATCTACGATTCTTGCATCCTGCTCAACAATCTACGTCTCCCCTAGGATTGCTACGCAGAAGGGTGTCCGCGGCAGGTCTGCGTGTCACCCACTCTCCACTCTGGGATGAGATGGGCTTTTAGTTGTCCTGACGAATGAATTACCTACTGTCGATGTTTGCTCGTCAATGCTGACGACGCTCAACTGTTGAGGAATAATAACATTTCGGATTCATCACCGTGGGCTTACTGGGACCTCGAAACGAGCATTCAAGGAGGTAAACAAGGCTGTGAAGTCTTTGCATTCTTCCCTGTCTGGAGATCTTCAATCTTTAGCTTAGGTAATTTTAGAGGAATATTTGATGGAAGTGAAAACCAGAATTATCCGTGGGCCAGCCTCCAGGCCGTGACAGCAGCCCTAATTCCTCTGTGTTCCGCCCTAGTGCCATGCCTTCTTTAGCCTTCAAAGAAGTCTTGGCGTGATGTACCACCCCTCCTTGTGTAGTGGACTCAACTTCTCTTCAAATGCGCACTTTCCACTGCTAGAGGCGGTTCATTTCTAGGCAACCTTGCCTTGAAAAGAACTTTCCTTTTCACACATGTGGGTATAAATGGACAACCGTCGCACACGGGACCATGCAAATATTTCAGTCTAGAAATGCAAAACCTCGGTCCGTTCAAATGCTAGTGTGGGTTCAATTAGATCGACTAGGGAATGGCTAAAAGGGAGATTTGACTTCAGACTTACCCAAAATCACATTTCGTGGCCTAATTACGGTCATGTAAATATTGCTCGGTTGGAGTTTTGGATTAGTGTTGTAGTTGATTGCTTTGGTCCACGTTTTGGGCGACCCCGTCCCAAGCCATGCTGATGTCCCTCAAGCCCTTCCATACGCCGACATTGCCTCTTTGCCTCCTCCACTATTCTGTCTTTCTCGGTCTCCAGGAAGGTCTCAATGTGCTGCATTGGTGGGTATGAATAAGATTCTCCCGAATTACATGGTGGAAGTCCCAAATGCATCTATTTATTACCTGACATGGTAGAACCGTGAACTTCACCGTACCCTCCCAAATGGTGTTACAGATGGATGGAGCATGCTTCATCTCACCCTAAATCACTCGGTTCTACACCGAGAAAATGACTTAAGTGAGTGTAAGTGCGGATCGCTGGACCACTAATCCACCATGAAAGCCAGCCTCTACAGCGTGATGTGGGATTGGCGAAAGAAACCTACGAAACACTTCATAAATGCCTCGGAGACCGTAAAACAGCAATTGGAATCTACACCCGTATCAGAGTCAACTCTCGTGGATATTTCTTGTGTATTCAAGGCGATATCTTCAACCAGAGGAAGAGTTTTCATCTTCAATGAGTCGAATATCATCTCTTCTCCCCTTACAAGTTAGCATGATGATGTCTTGGGAAACGACTTCCTCGAACACCTTCATGAGAGGGATTTCAATTGCGTATTCGTCCCATTATGACTTCAAATAGAATTGGCGGTAGCAGGCAAATTAGGTAGATCGATTAGAAAGCCCCTTGCAATTAACCACTAAGCTCTCCCGACAAAAATGAGAGCTGTAGTCTCTCACCTAGCTATCTTTAGCCAGGGAATAAAAGAGATGGAGCGCATTGAGGGGCCCTTCCCTTCCACCATCTCTCCCTCCATTCCTCTTTCTCTCACTTTTCCATCCCTTCCTCCCTCCCTCCCTCATAAAGTAACTAATCGGTCCTTTTGATACTTTATTTACTTCTCTTGACACTTTCTGCTGCTGAATTTGGGATGCTGTTTCACCTCACAACTAATTGTCGCATTTAATCTCTCCGTTGCACATAGGTGACATGCACACGCATCTATTACCAATTTTCCATTTCCCTTTTCACACCCTTCCACTGCCACTGTTCTTTTCGTCTCACCAATACAACCACACATACATCACTTCCTCTTCGCCTCCATTCCACCCAACATCTCTTCAAATACGTCCGCGCCACCACAAAGGAGACACTGATTAAGTGAGTGATTGAAACTTCGAGACCCGCTTCGGTTGTTGCAACAGCAGCTGCTCCGCCTTGCACGTGCAGCGTGACAGTGACCGAGCAGCTGACATTTGAGTGGAGAGGCAATCAATTAGATCACTTGCTTAGGTCACTTTCCCAAGCTAGGTGTCATGAAAGTGGCTGCTTGCTTAACGCGACTCACTGCACCCTCTTTGCTGGCCTACCTTCTGTTTGTCCTTTGTGGACACTTCTTCGGTTTTCGTTGGCGTGCGTTCTTTATGCCTGGACAGTGGTAGACATTGTGGGCATGATGCTAGAGAGAGGTAGGTGCTCGCGTTGATACACACCTCTACTAACGCCATTCACTTGCAGGTCGCCAGAGCAGCAAAGCAGTCTGCCACAAGGCAGTTTAGAGGGATGATCGTGTGGAAGAGGAGGAGGAGGAAACCATTTTCACTTCTGCACTATGTCCTTGTTGATGGTCGCAGACCATGCTGCTCCTGCCACAGCTTCACTACCCAGTTCTCCATGAAGTCGAACCATCGCAACATGGGTGCTTGAGATGCTGGAACCCACCTACTTTGCAATAGACGATTCATTCTAGGACTGAGTGCTTGATGGTTTTCTCCCTGTTAGGAGAACAAGAATGGCATTTATCGAGTCGGATTTCATGGACAGGTTATCCAAAGACACTCCTGATGGCAAAAGCCTAATACGGTTAAGTCGAGGACCTAGAGCAATGTCGTTGCTCTCTCTTGTCACTACGTGCCACTTTCCTACCACTCAAGATTTAGCTAGGGACTGGGTAAGCCATCGAGTCAACGAGGTCTGGTTAATTTTCTTCATCTACACAACCGAATATTGACTTGAGGGAACCAGCTATTCCTTTCATCTGTTGGAAACTCTGTCCCCAACTGGATCGCCTGAAGCTTTGATTGACGTCCGTAGAACTGCAAACTCGTGATTTGGACGATTTTCACTTCCAGCTTTCACTAAACCATACTGGTGTTTGCATGTCGTCACGGCACGGAGAGTCCTTATTCGTGCTGGTCTCTGTTGCAGCATATGGTGTTTAAACGTAAATGGCAGGAGGTTGGTTTCTAGGACGCAATCCATTCTTTCACCTTTCACTTTCCACTTTAGTGTGTCAACGCAGCTGCGCTGAAAAATCATCCATTCTACATGGATTCCTCGCGGCATAAACAGGATCTAAACACTCCCTCGTTTTGAGAGAACAATACAGCATTTTTGCACCTCTCCTGATCGACCAGTGCATGTTGCGACCTCAGGTTATGGTTTGCGATGTAACTCAAAAGAACCGAGTTTGCAGTCGGGTTGCGGGTCGTCTTCCTTCTGATCCCCCGCCAACAATCCTCACTGAAGAGATCCTATTTTTGACATTCTACAGCTGCTGTCGAGAGGATGTTCATTTGGTTGCCGCTAAGAAGCCGTGAGCGATGACGTCCCAGATTTGTCTAGCCCATTCATTTCATCTTGCTGCTTCTCCATTTTGTCCTCCATGACTTTGAAAGACGGGGTCCAATAAGGGTAAAGTGGGTGGGAAATGATCGTGGTTGGTCTGAGACCGCGGCTATAAACAAAAAGAAGATGCAGTGGCTCACTCGAGTCCTTGGAAGTGGTGTGAATCGGGAAGGTTCTTTGGAGCAGGCAGCTTACTACTGCTGGGAGCCACTTGCCTTGGTAAAAGAGACCCAACAAATGACTATCTTCTATGCTGACGTGGACAACACACCGACTACCCACCAGTCGCGCACCACCACACTCAGTACAGGGTGCAGCTCACACCTCCATTTTACCACCAACAGCAGCAGCAGCATCAGCGGCGACAGCAACACGTGACCAACAGCAGCAGTGGAGCAGGTGGACCCACCTAATTGCGCAGAGCGGATGCATTCCTCGGCCAACTGCGACTGTTGTCAACACCACCTCCAAACTATCAGTCGTCTCCTCAATGCTGCCCAATGAGCCATCAGTTGGTGTGTCCCAACCAACGCCAGCTGGGAAACCAGAGTCCGAAGTGAACGACTGCACCGTGCCTCTGGTCGTCATTGCTCCTAGCTCTGTCGCCACTGCTGCTGCGTCCTTATCCACTGGCACGAGCTTAACCGATTCCATGACGACCGCTACAACGACAGTGCCACCGTCTTCATCCTAGCCTGCTGCATTCCCCTCCTTACTTTTCTCTTCTCTCCCATCTCTGCCCCCAATGCATTTATCCTTCTCTTCTTTGGCCTCCTTACCAGCCACTCAACAACCGTCGCGTGGGTGTGTGAACTTCTCCTTCTCCCAGGCATGTGTGTGCACTTTATGACTTGGGAAATTTTTGGGGCTGTTTGATTCTGCGATGCGCCCACCTACCCCTACCTACCTGCCTACCTATTTACCCACCTACCTACCTACTTACCTACCTCTTTCGTCCGCTTCTCCACCACGCCTTCTGACAGGATGAGCGGATGGGCACATGACTCATCGTCCCTATTTTTTTCCTCTTTGTACCACTCCCCCTCCCCTATCCCCCTTTGCACCCTTCAAATAGTGCACTGGCGGTGACAGCGGCAGCAGCAGCAACAGCAAATATAAACAATTGTATATTCACTCCTTTCCCTTTTCTCAATATCTCACACACGCACACAACAAGCGAGGGATAGCAACACCAACATGAAACCTGTTGCCGTGGTGGCCGCAATTTTACCTAGCTCTCTTTGTCTTTGTATGCGCGCGCACTTGCATTAGCAATTCCATCATAATATACAATTCTCGATTGGCTTCACAAGCATTTTTCTTCACGTAGCGATAAGGGAAAAAGGTGTTTTACACTTTTCCTCGGGTTGGAGGTTCAAGTGTTGCCGCAATTAATCACCGCTTCAATAGGACTATGGAGTCTCGAATTTACCTCCCCATTCTTTATGGCTCGACAAGGGATTGTGAAACAGCAGACGTGTTGATGGCGTGACTTCCCAAGTAGACGACGAGGTGGGAACCAATGTGCAAATACCACAACGAGGTCAGCCAAATCCCAATCCACCCATCTGTCCTCACCCCCTCCTCACACTGGCGTGATTTATGCAAGCCTTGAATCCCTGCCACACATTCAATCTGCGCTTTTAACCTTCTCAACGATGGTAGGTGTCGGCTATCACTACTCACCCCGTTTCCATTATCCAATTATTTATCTATGTATCCACTCTTATTTTGCCCATCACCTCGTCTTCCCATCATTTCCACTACGTTTCATTTATGCTATTTCCACATCGATGACCACGATTAACTTTGGCAACCATCTATTTGGAGAGTTATTCTCATCGTGAATCACTCAACTTCCACCTTAATCGGCGCCACAATTATGCCAGTTCCTGAATACAATTGATTTGATAACTGTGTGTAAGGCGATTTCGGATCGGAGGTGGGTTCTCAGATTTCCTCACTCCCGTGAAGAGATGAATCGCTACATCAGTGGGTGGCATTGGCTGCACAATCGTCCGTGTCGGATAATATTTCCACGACCCTCGCCAAACACATACTGAGACGCCGTCCCGGCTATCGAGTATCATATGGTCGAAATGGACTTGTTCTAACAATTTCTATCCCAACGTGGTCACTTCCATATCTGACCGAAAACTTGTTGCTGTCTACTAGCGCAACGAGACCGAGTGTACAGGCTCGGTGAGTATAGTAGACGACATTGGGCATCAATGTACCACGTTGGTTTATGTGAGATGTTGGCATCTGACCCATTACTGGAAGAAAACCTGTTTCGTGTTGAATGCAGCTTTCTCGCAAATATTCCTTTCGAAGCATTGTTTAATGGGATGGGGCGAATTCAAGAGCAACGATTGACAGTGCGACTGTTTCACTTGCATAGTAAATCGGAAATTTTATTTGAAGCATGATCTCATTCGCCTGCTTGGCATTGTTGCATCCCACCAGCTGATAATTATCGCAGTCATCACACGTGGAACAGGAAATACGATAAAGATATCGACTCGCACTCTGAATTTTACTGAAAGCTTCGGTGACTTTGAGAACTGCCCACTGGCCACCACAAAGTTAGACTGGCGTCCACGGTGTTGCAAGTGCCTTGGACTGGGGATCTATAACGGAATGGATTTGCTGCATTTTGTCCGCCACGATTTGAAACTCCGAAGCATTGGCAGTGGACAAGGAGACTGGGACACGTCACCTACGTATGGACCTACCGACAGACGTTCCTACCGACTCGTGAGTTCTGAGCCACTTCCCATCGATGAGAATGCTTTTTATGGCAGAATTGTGGAATGAATTGATGCGCAGTACAGTTGGGTGGAGCGAGGTTGAAGTGTACTTTCCTACTGCATAGGAGATTGTGGCAGTGCGTGTTGCGTGGTGAAGCAGAATGTTTGTGATGAAAGGGCTTGAAGTGTTAGAGATAAGAGAGGGAGTGTAAATGAGCAGGAAGTGTCTCAGCAATTGGTGTAACTTGGTGGCGCTGACTTCTAGCAGTAACTAAAATGGTTAAATTGTCCGAGAAACAATGCATAGTGATGGCGTTTGTCGTTTGGATGGGAGGGAAATGGGTTTGAGCAACACGCATCCTTTACCACTGTGTTACGATTGTTGGCTTTGGTAGCGTCCAGATACTAAATGTCTCCTCTGGATAAGCTCATGGCACTCGTGTGATGAGAAGGACAGAACACGTTGACGCATAGCACCTTGTGCTGTGCGCCATTGCCTAGCTCCTACAGACTCACTAATTTCCGCTTTTCATCGTCTAGAAATTTCCTTGACAGTTCTCTCATATCAGGGCTCATTCAATCGACAGTTGTTCACAATCAATCAATTTCGCAAACATGAGCTAAGTCAGGTCCTCTAGCGTCATCTCGAACTACGACTACTGCAGTTCGTTGAGTAACATATGGGCAAGTGTACCTAAATCCAGCTAGGCAGCAATGCTGCTTGCTGACCTGACGTAGCCATTGGAATGAGAACTAGAAGAAGGGAACTGAAGAAGCAGTGAAGGGAGGAAGGTGGTGGGACAAAATGGATGAAATTGGAATAGTTTAACGCAATTTGGCTGCCTTTCATTCAGTTCCCCATTCAGGGACAACGACCTCCTCACAATAATACAGTTTGACTGAGTTAGCGTCACCAGACAAATTTTAACAATTCATCACATTCATTTGCCAATCATACCAGCTTAGCACCTCATCGGTTTAAAGAGTCGTCGTAATTGAAGGCCACATCCACCGATCTCAGTTTGGATGACGGTGACTGCCGACTAGTAGGATGGATTTGGTGGGTCCAGTAACGAGAAGTGGGTGATGCACCCAATGGTGAGGCGGTGTATTGTCGAATGTGACATGAAGAACGTCAGCGTGAGGGATACAAACGCAAAGTCGGGCAAGACGGGCAAAGTCCACTAGAGTCTAGTAGGTGAATAATCAGTGCTAGGCAGACTTCTTAAAAATGGACGTGTGAACATGCATTTATAAATACATTTAAACGTCCGCTGCTCTCTGGGACGCAAATGTCGAAGTGCATGTCACTGAGGCATGCCATTCTGCGCTTACCCCACTCTATCATCTGTGCGCGTTCGTGCAATGCGACTACATGCAGTTGTCTTTGAAGTAGAACTAAAGCTGTAGAAGCGCCGAAGAACTGCACCCTAATTGTTACAACTAAATAAATGACCGCCTGACCAGTTGGTCGTAGTAAAGTGGTTAGTGGGGCGTGCGAATGAGAGCAGCGAGTCAGGACACTGCTTTAAGAAGCCAACATCGAAATCAGGAAATCTACGCGGTTGTGTTACTTTGTCAAACCATATGACCGAAATCCTCCAACTCCGTAGCACTCCTTGGTTGTGCTAGAAGCAAACATCACAATCAAAGCCAAAGCGCTGCTTCAATGTGTTGACAGATCTGGAGCAAGCACTCCATCACTATGCCATTCTAATGTCTTCGTTGAGAAGTGTGCTTCACTAAAATCGAGTAAGTGTAGAGCTCTCGCTCCCGTTCGTGCATACAAATCATACAAAGCTCTCTTACTGTTCTGCGTTGGTAAAAGCAGAGAGAACACGCAAGATGAATGTGACACGCTCTCAGGATCTAAACAAGTGACAAGACGTTGCGCCTAATTAATCGGCACATCCAATTGTGGGCCTGACCTAGGCTGAAATATTGTGGTGTAAGCAAGTTAACATGCACAGAAAGAGATGCGATTCCGGCATAAGCAAACGGCAACACCTTTGACCGTAATTCGATGCGATTAGGCTTAGCCTGGTACAGACCTAAACTAACGTTGAACCAGTTGAAATGACTACCACATGCAGTGAACTGCGCCTAAGCAGCATCATGGAGACGGTTCAAGAAGTGAAGCTATCATTTGGTGATTATGCCAGATTGAGATCTTAATTCCTTTACATAATGATGAGATTGGGAGACCTGGTAGCTGACCGCGGTTTGCAGGGCCGCAAGGACAAAGATGTTGTGGGGTGAAATGCGTGTGTTGTGTGAGAAGAAACGAGCGCAGCACGTGATGGTGGAGGGAAGAAATGTGGGTGGTGTGATGGGGTGAGGGCGAAGATGTCGGATCGCAGGGCGGGCCAAGTCCACCTTAGCAGACAGTTCATGTATGCGAAGTAGCCCAACCCCTAAGCCGACGCGTGCGCCTGCCTCTACAGGCACACTTCACACTCCACTGCTTGCGGCAAGGCAGCCGTGTGTGAGGGTGCACATTTGACGCCAAAGTAGCAGAGTGCCCGTGAAAGCGTTTGAGCGCATTACTTGTTAGGCCACTTTATGAGGATTGCCCACGCAGGCAGACAATCTGTCGGTCTGGGTTTAATCGAGATGTAATAACATTACATATGTTTGCATTGGTTGCTAAGGCATAGCTGCGCATGGCTTACTGTTTTCCTGGAATCTTCTCCATGTTTACTATTATGTTCAAATATTTTCTTACTTCGAGTTACCTAAATTCTGCCACATAATTAGCGCGATTTTGCGAATGGGGTATCTCGATCTAGTAACAATCAATTTAAATCCAAATCTTTACCATATCGTTTTGCAATTGAGTCGGCACAATCCATCATAGCTTTCTCTTACCCAGGTCAAAGCGAAATTGAGTTGTTGGCAAACTATGTGCAGTTTGAAACACCATGTTCACTTCCTCTTCATTCTGTCGCTTAAAAAATGATTAACCATGTCCCTGCCAAACAGTCCCATTCCGCCACATCATGACGTCGACTGACCCGATCTACTCATCATTTGTCGAAATGTGACATGCAGCGAACTCCACAAATCACGCATATGTGATTGTTACGGTGACCACACGTGCCGTTCGACTAAGTGGTTTGGTGCATCTTCCGGCACAATTGCTCTTCATCGACTGCATTCAGCTGTAACACGCAGCAGTGAAGGTTATTCCACCACAGCTTTGAGCAGATAAGCCTCAAGCATTGTGAAGGCGCTGAAGGAGATGCTGCACATTGAAAATCTACAGTGTTCGCACTGATCTGGTGAGTTCCATATGGCGTCAATTCTCCAAACCTTATTACTCGTTTGCATCACAACAAAATAGCCACTCATGTGCATGGTCGTTAACCAAATAATGTGCAATCAAAGCAATGAACCACTTCAATTCGCACTTTCTTCGTGCCATCGCAGAGGAGTGACCCGATTGTGCCAATGCGTTGACACGCTTTGTCAAAAGCGTCCAAACTCTCAAACCGTGTCTTCTACTATCCTGTACAGTAAATTATTCAAAACATTGCGGCACATAGTTGTGTGCTTCTGCACTGCCTCACTCACTCCCACTGCACCGACTAGACCCGACGTCCATGATGCTATTCTCCACTGGTAAAAGCCATAACCATGCCGTGTCACGATTTGCTGCAAACACCACATCTAAATGGCTTAACGTAGGGATGCAAATGAGAAGTGCGCAGGATGAATTTCTCTCCACTGACATCCGCAACGAAGCTAGAGTTCCACTCGCCTGCTCTTGGCTTCCCTCATTCGAATTTGAACAAGCC
Source organism: Taenia multiceps (assembly GCA_001923025.3). Taxonomy (NCBI): domain Eukaryota; kingdom Metazoa; phylum Platyhelminthes; class Cestoda; order Cyclophyllidea; family Taeniidae; genus Taenia; species Taenia multiceps. The sequence goes on from CM010316.2 coordinate 6,371,730, forward strand.
CATGAATGCCAAATAGGATATTGCGACTGAGGTCGATGTGTGTAGAACCAACAAATGTACTTCCATGTCTCGTGGATTCCTCTCCTGCCTTCACTAAGGAACCCCATTCATCAAGGCTTGGTCGGGGCTTAATTTTCCTCACACCCTTCTACTTGCAACTCACGAAGAGAAAGATCACACTGTACAATAAAATGTGAGGCTAGAACGAGGCGACCGAAGGTCACGTTTGCTTCGCTGAACCTAACAACCACTCCCCCTTCGCTTCTTACCGTTACCCCACCATTACACAATGCGTATTGGCCGGCAAACTTCAGTCCTTACCGCTAGTCCATGTGTCGTGCCCTTGGAACATCGCCCGATGCCCTAATTGCACATTTAGTGTCACAACCGCTTCGTGATTCCTTCTTCAAATCAACGCTGAGCGGCGTCAGTCCAATCGGATGCAAAGCCTTCTGCCTCCCACTTAGCCACACCAAGCATCATCACCATCATCCTCCTCCTCATCATCATCATCATTAGCAACTGCATCAATTTAGCAGATGGCTGAAATCTGCTCTTCATTGAACTTTGTCCACATGTTTGCCACCAATAACAAAATAGTTCTATTCCCGAAGTTTGGAACCGAAACACTGTACCTCCTGCGTAGTAAACTCATCCGGTTGTGAGTTCTTGATTTTGCGATGATTAACACTAGTTACTTGCGTCCCAATTTGATCCAGGACTGCTTTAATTACAGAGGTGTGCTGTGATTTGGAGGGTAAGACACATTCGATGCATGGTAGAATCACCGCCTCCGTACTCACGCAACCGATTCGGCTTATTTGGATGCAAATGAGCCAAGCTTGTTTCAGTCTTCATTTTGGCCCCGTCTGCGGTAATAAAATGTGCAACTAGAAACCAAGGGACTTTGTGCTTCGAAGAAAGCTATACATGTGGTTTGAAAGGCACAACTATCGTCTTCGCAGCTAAAATAAAACGCTCCTAATTCGAGCTCTGCGTCCGACCCTGTCATCCGAAGTCACATGCTGTTTGTATCCGATTCGCTTCGCAATTTGGCAGGTTGACTAAGGCGGTGAGATAAAAGGGGAAGTTTTGAACAAAGAACAGGACCGAAACGCGTGGAGGTGGGTATGGATGCGCCAAAACCGAATGGGTGTGGAAAATGTACATATAGGGATGCAGAGGGTCAATCGCGTCGTCTGGTCTGTGAAAAAGGCCAGTGGCATCTAAAATGTGAAGGAGAAGCTGAAGGTGATGAGGCGTGGACAGTTTGCCCAAATGCCATTTCTAGTGTGAACAGCCTGCAGTGTGGGAGAAGAGATGCTTGTCGCTCCACCTAGTGGACGTATCCAAATGCAATATCGAACGCATTTTGACGAAGATAGGCAAGTTGCACAATAAAATGAGAGAGAGATTAAGGAGGATGCTTGACCACAACATCGCTGATCCCTCTTGACATTTCTACTGGACTTGGAGTTCACGGCTGGTGTCAGCTTAGCAGTTAATAGCTTTCTTGCAGAACTCGAGAGCGAGGGAGATGCCAAAGATTGACGTCGATCTCAGCCCTTGTGTTATGCGATGTGAGGAGTTCTTCCATCTGTAGCACATGCACATCTTTCACACCGCCGTTTGCCAGAAGAGGTATGGACCATATTTAACAAGGTAAGCAAATGCAACCGTTCTAACATGCTCTGTTGTGGGGCACTGCTTGCTGACGTTTAGGAACCATGCAAACTGTTTTCACTCGGACTATTTGCTAGCGACTGTTTGATATCCACAAGAAAGTGGTTGCCTTGTGAATGACATTGAGGGGCACACCGCCAATCTTAGTGGAATGCGCACCCAACCGATGACGATTAACCTGTGATGAATGCATCAGCGTCTGATTGGTTGAGCGATAAATACACAAGCTTAACTATATTGTGTTAGTGCCGAAAGCGCGTATTAATCATCCTCATGCTTTGACCAACCGAGTGCCAACGAGAGCACCAAGACAAGCTCTGTTCGTGCACAAATATGCACTGTGTTACTTCCTAAAACATAATTCATTCACTCATTCATTCATTCACAATCCTTCGCCTTCTGGCTACCTAGCGCCCAATTACACATTATGTTCCCAATGTCATCAAACAACACATGGGCCGAGTCCACAAGACTAGCAACGCAAATGCTCAACTATTAGCCAGCGGCCACTCACGCATCCATCACGTCGAACGCACAACTGCAGACAACTCTCCGCTCCTCTTTGCCTATCATCACACGTTGTTGCCAGTGGAGAATGACTGACTGACAGCAAAGATCAGGCTAAAGTGCACCAGATAGGGCTAGCCCTCTCCTAATTCCCCTCGTGGATTCTGCAGTACTTTGCATTCACAAACCAATTGCCAAGGCACAATCGCAATGAGAGAGGGCATGCAGTTGCTTCCGCTATCGTGATTCAAGAAGTTGACCATCTAATGCCTGGGAATGGACACATCCACGATGTGGCTAGGCATCAATGACTGCTCAATCGAGAGCAGGGAAGGAAGAGAGGGGTCTGAAGAATCAAAGCTAACCTACTCTACTGCCATGCGGGTAGACTGCAGACACGAGGCCACAGAGTGGCAAAACCACGAAGCTAACGGTTGGTTAAGCTGCTAGGGGCCTGACAGAATACCAAATGTGCATTTACGGTAGAGGGTTGATCTTGTGATTTGGGTGACTGTGACTGTGACTGTAAGCCAGCTGAATGCACACCTGAGCATAATATCACCAACTTCGACGGAGTGAGTTAGTCCACTCTTCTCCCGATGACTGGAACCTCATTGGTCTCTGCATGCATGCCTGCCAAAATACAGGCGCTGCCTTCGAGTAATCAGTAGGCTCACTTTTAGCACATTGATTTGTCAACTTTGCTTCTACAGCATCCAATCCACACTCACATTTAATGTGAGTCTGCAAGAAAGCGTACAACCTTACCTCGATGGTACTAGTAAGTCAACGCTGGTGGAGTCTTTGACACTCGGCTAATTCGGTCACGACCAATGCATCTTGTGCGCCGATCAAACTTACCCAAATAGGCGCGTCCACTTCTCACTGTTCGATGGCACGGAATGGATGTTTCATCCACTTGCAGACGCTTTTCGAGTTCTGCTTACTGTGTGCTGAAGAATAGGAATATCAAGTGTACTACAATTGTCAGCATACTTTGCAAAATGCATGGCTCCTCTTTGCATTTTTAGCCAATTTTCGGCTGTCGATGTCATCCAACACGATGCTGCTAGCCCGAAAGTTCATCGAGCCACACAACGTGGTGGCTGCTTTCTCTCAGGACTCTCATGGCAAAAGTTCGACTGAAACACAGGATACTGGGGATAAACTAATTCTATCTTAGGAGACAAGCAACTATTCAATCATCCTCACGCTATTTACGGCGGCTTCAGTTAGTGTGGCAGTAGTCACTTGTTGCTCCTGCTACGAATGCGCCTCTATAAAAAGTGCGACTTTCCGTAAGCAATCATCAGCACAATCAATGACGAGCATTGGAAGCACCGTGTTGATAGTCGACCGTAGGAATGTATTTGCAGAGAATTTTAGGACAGTTCAACGAAACGAATACACTCGTGCAATAAATTGCTCAAAAGGTTAAATATTTTGTCTGCTTTGCCCAAATTCAAGCGACGGATGTAGCAGTAGCTACGAAGCTGTCAAAAGGGGCACAGGATGTAGGCACCGTATCACGAATCCGACCAAGACCTATTCCAAACAATCCATATGCCCCTTTTACGAATGCCAATCCAATTTCTTTTGCCCTTCATGTTTAATTCCTCTTCTCCCTACTGATTCATCGCCACTACCTCGGGCAATGTTACCTTCGTGTTGGCCGATAACAACATTCAGCTCTAAAGGATTTGCCAACAACCAGCTATTGGGATAAATGGATTCTGTTTAAAGCTAGGAGTGACGATAATGCCGACAACAAATAAAAGAGCTTACAGCTACAAGTTACATTTTCAGGTGCTCAGGGCTTTGTGCTAGTAGATACTTTCACCGTGGCTGTGATTTTGTACAACTTTAATGCCACAGACGCTTCAAAGTCCTGCGATGGAGCGTAAGACCAATGTAGCAAAAATTTATTCAGTCTGCCAAATACGCCATAAAGAGTAAATACATCTCTGCATCCGCCATCGCTAAAACAAATAAGGGAATATATTACTTAAATCAGCGATTTGAATGTCACCATTAAACCCATCGAATGCGTGCGAAGATTGTGAAGATGTGTAAATGAGAGCAAATAATATTTTGTGATATCTTTAAAATAAAGAATCTTTGATTCTGCAAGTAAATTTGCAATGCCCAAACAAAAGCAGCAAGTAAATAAAAGTCGGAATCTTTCCAATTATGAGGACACTTCGAAGTTCATTCACATCATAGCTCAGCTCCTCCAGGGCTTAGCAAATCCGGATCGAGTCCTAGTGACCAATGGGTCATAACTACTCAAACCAATGAGATTTAACTATTCGGAATAAAAGCGCTGATATTGATTTACGATTCATTGTCTTGGACTCATCAACCATGAAGCTCGGTAAGTCGCGTTCCCACATGCACTTCATCAACATTTATGCCACTGTTGTGATGGTCAAGAACAGGTTTGTCAAAATTTCCGCACCATCATGAGTCAGATACTTTCTTGCAATCCTACAATCCCACAATCCTACAATGCTTTTGGCATCTTTTCAGACTTTTCCATAAAAGGAATACTGAAATCGTCACCTACTACACGAGTGTCTCCACAGCCACCCGGTTCCAATGCTGAGGATGAGGCTAGGCATGATTGTGATCCTAGCCACTCCACATCCTTCGAACAGCCTTCGACAGGCTCATCAACAACACCTTCAGCAACATCAAATTGTTCCACTTCCCTAGCAAATCCAATCAATGTGTCGTGGATATCATAAAGTGAATGCGGGTTCAAGGGGCAGATTCCGGTGTCAAATTGTACCACGCCTTTTTCTTCCTGCCACCTAACTTCATCCCCCCCTTCCTCCACCGTTCGAATGGAAACGCTTCCACAGTCCTGTAACCCACCCATCTGTTCTGGAGCTAGAATGCCCCATTATCTTCCTCCCTGCTCTTCAACTGGGCTACCCGGTAAGATTAGTCCGACGACCTCGGATTACCCCTATTGCTGTTCCTACTTGCATTCACAAACGCTCTTCAACATGCCAGACATCAGCACAAGCACAAGCCTTACCGAACCCATTGTTGATGCACTCGATTTTCCCGCCAGCAGAGTTGCAGGAAGCAATAATGATACTGGGGCAACGAGAGCAGCGTAACTGGCAATGGAGCCAACTTCTCGTCAGTTCCTGATGAGGTGAACAAGGAGGAGCGAAGGATTTGGCAATGCCCAGATTGTAAGAAAACATACGATAGCTCTGCCTCTCTGCAAATGCATAAGCAAAGTCACTCGCGCTCGTGGAAATGCCACTTTTGTGATAAGGCGTTCTCTCGCAAGTGGATTCTTGTGGCCCACGAGCGGAGACACACAGGCGAAAGGCCCGTCGTCTGTCCCGTTTGTCAGTACACCTTTACTGATCGGTCAATCATGCGAAAGCACATGCAGACACACAGGGCGGCAAAGCACTGTCACTGCACTCACTGTTCATAGTTGTTTGCAAGCTGTAGCCAAATCATCGGACAAATGGGATGGTGTCGACCTTCCGCTCTTGTAGCAATCTTTGTTGATGACGATGCTCTCGTCTCCTGAATTGACAGCACAATGTGCAGTCCCAATACAATCAACTCAACCTCCTGAGATGAAGTGTTGGAGTTACTTTCATGCCAAATGTGTGCATTGATCACATCAAAGGCACCGTGACATATTTTCAAACATTCGTTTTTGCGTGTCCACTTTGTGCTCATTTGTCAGAGTAAAAGAAAACCCACTTTTCCGTCTTGCTTTGATCAATACAGGCTGGTGGTTACTTGAGTATCCACGAAAATTACTAGGCGGAATAATGATATCAGACCGGTCTTTTGAAGCGTTCGACTAAATAAATCGTTACCAAAGTTCCTTTTACCACAGTTACTTGTATACCAAGTTGGAGCCTATAACTTAACAGAGGATTTGGACTGTGCAAGATGGTGTAGGGTTTTAAAAAGTCCCACTTCGAGTGCATAAAGTAGTGGGCATGAAATTACAAGTCGCTCACTATATCGACTCTAACATGAAGGAACAAAAGCGGCTGCTGTTTATGAGCAAATCATCCAAAATGCATGTTTTGCCTCTAAGGGTATTGAGCCAAATGAAACTAAATTTTGGGGCGATTAAAGGCCAATGAGTTCGTATGCTGTTGTTACCACCCTTTTAAAAAATGGTTACAAATTTTTCAATTAGTGGCAGGCCTAATGACTTCCGTTGTTCCTTTTTGCTATCCCAGATTTGACGTAGTTGGCAACATCTGACTTTTTCATTCCATTGCATTAAACTGCCAGCTGTGGTGCTCTGTAATGCAGCTAGTTAGAAATTTTCGCAATAACTCACATTGCGGTATTGACACTCTCATTTTGTTTTGCAGCAAAAATTTGATCAGCTGGTCGACAGTTGAGAAGGGCAAGCTCCACAGATTGGAGCTGCTTTCGACTTCGCTCAGTACACAAGCCAAGTGCCAAATGGGGTTCGTGATTTACTTGAACACCGGATCACTAAGCAAGCAAAATTTTATGCAGATAGCGAAAAGGAGAATAATACTTTAATGAATTTTAGGCACAACTTTTGGGCTATCGCAGCCGTGTTCCGTGCTCTCAAACGGAAACTGAAACGCAACATCTGTCTCACAGAAGTCTTATCGTCAGTTCACCTCCGCGTGACAAGAGTGGGCATCATATCGAATTTAGATGTGAGAAAATGTTTGTGGTTCTTCGAATTAGGGTCCCACTAACGTTAGCTGACACGTTAGCTAAGAAGTTTATGTTTGGAGAATTCAACGATTTCACACGTTTCAACTCCGAGAATAAGACGTCATAAGGAAGAATTCCCTCCCCAATGTTTGAAAAATGTCCAAACACAGTTAAGGTCAACTCACCATTGAACAGCCAACCGGACTAGTCTCCCCAATAGCGGTTCCATTCGCAAATGAGCACGCGCTTCAAGCTTGTTTTATTAGGGCAAAAAGATGACATGTTCAAGGTCAGACAAAGACTGAGTATGCACTTGTGCTCCCGTGCATGTCAGCGCGGGTCGATGTTTCCATACCACAGGTCGCGCCAACCAGAAATAATGGCGCAAGTGCATCACACTAGGATCCACTAATCAATCTCAATACGCCTCAGAGTAACCTACTTAAAAACATGATTGCGTCTGCAGTGCGGCGAAATGAGGAGGCAGCATTGTCTTCTTGGGTCTAAATCAACCACGTTACGTGTTGTATTCAGCCTATCTTCAAGGCAACTTTAGCCAAACTATTTATGAATTCACTAAGTCTAACTAATGTCATGACAGACCTTGCTTTTTGATTGCAAGTTTAAGTGATGTCATGATATAATATTTCGTTGACTGCTGTTAAGGTTCATTTCAATGCAGTCGTGCGCGCTTCTTTTGATTAGGATTAAAAATGCACTCCTTTCAATTGCAGCCAATTCTTGCTGTAGTTAGGCGACAAAAAGCCATAGAGGAAAGACCAACGTTCCAGCTAACTCTAACCTAGTAGAAATAGGATGTGCTCAACACATGCTCACCGCATTTGCATTCATTAATTCTGTATTTAAGTGGCACGGTTTTACTGATATGCAAGAGCTTTTATAGCAGTCTTTGCTTGCAGTGATCCGCGTAGATAATTGGGTCAATGATTGCAATTAATCATCAATCTACAAATTTTACTTCACAATACCTGTTGGCAAGTCGGTTTTCGTTAATGCCCTTATTCCACGACGGTCCCTTTCTCTTCATAGCTTAGCCGTACCTCTTCTCATGTGTTGGGCGTCAGAATGCTTTGCCTTGACAGCTGCAATTCTTATCGACAAGTTCCCAAACATCATTAGCAGAGTTTCTTTACCATGAAAACCACCACCACCAGCACCACCACCACCACCACAAAGTCAAGCCTAGTTGCAGCTTGACAGCCCCATTCCCCGTTGGAGTTGACAAGCGCAAGGCTAAGTCATGCCTTTCTACTCGTTTTTATTCCCAGCGCATATATTATCCGGCGTGTTGATTGTGTGATGTTCGCGAGCCTGATTTTTTAGCTTAACTAGAGGCAGCAACTTGCTCTATAACTCACCAAACGCATGCAAGAATTTTTAAACAATGCCAGAATCCGTAAAATGTAACCACAAAAGCCAGAATCGAAATCGACAACCTCAACAACTAGCACATAGGTTCTCGATTCTTCTTTTCACCACCGGCATGGCACAAGCTCAGAATCGACACGCACGTGCAAACAGAGGAATGGAAGGTACGCAAAGCTACATGACTCAAGTGAACATTAGGGCAGGGGATTCTCTCTTCTTTCCCCTTGCCTACTGTCTCCTGATTGTCACTTTCAGAGGGCACAGTTTCAGTGACAGTCACTAAAAGTGTGTAAGAGAGGAAATAGAATAGATAATTAAGGCAGTTATAGAGGCCGGTAAGCAGTATAGATAAATAGATGAACCCGTATATGAGAAATAATGCCCACAGATGGCTAGAAGTTGTCATGAAATCGGGATGAGGTAAAGGAATATCTGGTAGTCTCCTGTCACTGACATCACGGTGGTTGAAATGTTAATGGATGCAGCCATGTTTCGACGTAAGATATGGAATGGTTAGAGTTCAACCTCCACCGTATCTGAGATCGGGGTTCTACTCGAAAAGTAAATGACCGAAATAAGTCAATCAAATACTTTGACAGAAAGAAAAGGGGGGTGAAGAAATAAGGTGAAATGCGACAGACTTACAAGCTTCCGGGTAAACAGTGGGCCAAAGCATTCCAAAAGCACTAACGCGATTTGTGCTATCTCACCTAATCTTCCGCATCTATAAACGCAATGCAGTTTGAGTCCAAACTGGTGGGCATTTTGCTAACCTCTACTCCGATTTCGTCAACGATGGGCTCATTCCATGGATCGAAGGAGCTTATCGACTGTACTCGTGTTCGAGTCAAGGAAAGCACGTAGCAGGAGCCGAAAATCGACATTGCTGAAAAGAATTGTTTATCGATTTGTAGAATGCAGACACGGACGGTGTTACAGGTTCGTTTATTTATTACACGGAGCTAGATCTATCCAACGTGGGAGGCGAGGCTGTTATTCACAATCGCAATGATGCAATCAAAGAGGAACGCCTACTCATGCAGTAATTCCTACAAGAACTTCGCGCACATTACTAAAGAACACTTTTATTAACAATGCGGAAACTTGGTGAAGTGGAATTGCTTAAAACACTAGAACGTGGTATGATTGCTCATGCTTAGTTGCCTCTGACTTCATGCTTATGTCAGCGGAACCCGATCATGCCAGTAATGCCTTTAGCAGAGCAATACCACTATCGCCTAGTTAATGCTTATAAAGGATCTTCAATGGTGTTGCATCCTTAAAGTAAACGTAAGGGGAGTATTGGTAGGAGCATTGACAACGTCAGAACCAGAATACAGCAGAACTCTAGTGTCCTCCATGGGGTGAAGTGAGACCAGCATCACCATCGCCAACATCATTGATCATGCAATAAGTGATAGGGACGTCTTCCACAATGCACAGATGAAACTAAGAAATGTGTCTCTTCTCCACTCCACAACTGCCTGCTATTGTTGAGGCACCGTTTTTCACCCCAGCGCCTGCTCAACGTTGTCTTCCTTCCCATTCTTACCTCGTACGCTTTCACAAGCACAATGAGGTACTGAAGCATCATCATACGCTCCAAATCAGGGAGAGGAAACGAAAGTCAGCCAAACCTGTCCACCATGGATCAATTGACACATGTACGCAACTTGCAGTAAGCAAACACTGTACCACCATAATTAACCGGCTTCCTCAGTGTACACGAGTAAGATACGGGCCGTTTTATGTCACTCTTGCTGGTAGAAGACATAAATGAATGAGCATAACGGCACATCCAAGCATAAAGTCCTCTATTTTGCACCCCAAGTGCTCAAGGTCTTACACATTTACTACTGATGGTGGCTTCACGCACACCATCCGAGGCAATGTGACAGCGAAAAATTGTGCTAAGAAGAGCAAATGAGTGACAAATAGCGATTTGGTCATTACTTCGCGATAGCTTGTCTCACGTAAAAGATATTTGCAGATCCGAGGATAATAGTCATATGATATTGAGGAGCACATTTTTACCAAACAGGGCACCTGCGTTTAAATATAATCGCTTTGCGTACTCAGTGCGTTCACGTCAAACATTCACTGTCAGGCTGCATCCACAAGAAATTGGGTCTGCAATGCGCTAAAGCATAGCAAATGCAAATGAATTTCGTTTTTGCGAAGTAAATGAGAACTATTAGCAAATTTGATTCTGACGCGTCCAGTTTTTTCAAAGCTCCCGTCTACGTTGGACTCCGGGTGTGCGACAATATGACTGAAGTTTCCTTTATGTCTCACCACAAAACGTGGGCATCTGTGATAGCAAATAAGCTGCCGAAATTACTCGTGACATATAAAGGAGTTAATACTAATAGCATGGATGACTTGCACTGCTCTTCCTTAATCATTGTCGAAGTCATCAATTGGGGTGAAATGGTGATCAAGCAAAATCTCAATTCACATTGAATAAACTTGCCGCATTTGCAAGCGTCACAACTAACGTCCTATGTTGCATATTATTTGTTAAGCAATAGTAAAAGCAAGGCAATCTTTGCAGCACATCAGTTTTTTTCTGTGTACCACCTTCCTAGTAGTAGAGCAAATAGGTTAACTCCGTCAAATACCTCAACCGTTTAGTCACATTACTTGGCTAGTAATATCAAATTAGGTGCACTATTCGTTTTAGTGCTTCCTCATTCACTGACACAAATATCGCTTCCAAGTAATGCAAAGAAATGCCAAACAGACAAAGGGCAGTACCTCACTAAGACGCCCGTATCATTATAATTATGCCACTCTTTGACAGCGATGCCGATTTCCAAAGATTGCTTACCCACAAGGCATTACACAAAGGTGACATGATAGACATTCCGATGTGGTGTCGCCCAAGTAAGCGACGCCTAATGCTAAACAGTGTGTTGATGCAAAGCCGCCATGTGGGTAAAGAATATTAAATGCTTCTGTGGTAGTAGGAATTTATAGGAAAATCATAAAAGCAAAGCACATTCTGCTTTGAAGATGAAGCTCCATTTCTGCCTCACTTTGCATGTGACTGCAATTTTGGTCGATGCGGAAAAGGGAGAGGGCAGCAAGCTGAGGTGCAATATTGAACCCTCTTCAGCACAGATACAAAAGCATTTATTATGAAGTAGTACTTGCCGCTCTTTTTAGTTCAATCGGATTAATCATGCGTCATTTCAAATCAGGTCGTGAGTAGTTAGTGTTGACAGCACTCACCCATCGTTTACTGCATACCGTTGTGGAATTTTGAAAACTAGCGTTTTTTACTTGAACTTGCTGAACAGGAACTCGTCAGATGCACATATCAAGGGCATCAAATAGCACACTTATTCGCAGGCAGTAAACAGCTGAATCACCAGGGAAAATTTAACTACTTAATCTCCCTTGCCACCACGTCACTGGTGAATCCATCCGGCAATAGTGGTTGTAGATATTACTTCATTATCCGAGCTGCTGTTCTCCTTATTTGGTATCTACAGTTCCTTTTCATTATAGATTTGATATAACATGTAGGAATCGAGAAATGTTTCATGTGTGCACCTCAGCATATATGCACAAGCCTAGATGTTAGAGAATTTGATCATTAGTCACAGATTTATTTACGCAATCCCACCTAATCAGTGCTCCTAACGATATCCTTCTACACTCTCCAGAGTGCACAGAGATCTCACCTGAAATCGGGCTTCCATATATTGCACTTCAATCTTCTCTTAGGGCTTTGAATTAGGAACATAGGAAGGTAAAATCAAACCTACAAACACTCTCGACCTTCGCCTCGACAGATGACATGCCGTCCAGGTAAACATAGCTCCTCTGCCCACTTGCTGCTGATCATGTTAATTCTGGCAGGGACGCAGCATCCTTACTCCTGTTCTCTCCAGCGCAACCTTTTTAGAGTGCTGTGGATAAATGGGCGCTAAATAGGGGTGCATTCTTCAAATTTAAATTTTTGAGCTAATTTCTGAGCAACATTTCCTAAGAGGAATACAAAGGTAATACTAGCGATATTAATAACCACAGGAGAAGATTTTGCCTTTGTGGTAAATTACACAAATGCATATAAACAAGACGCAATCACGTACCACGGAATACTGCACACTACTTACGCTCCCTAGAAATAATCAGTTCACCAGTTGTTTCTGCTTTTAGCGCCAGCACATTATAAAAATCTTTCAAGCAACTCTAAATCCAAGTGAACGAGAATTGTTTGACCATGTTCACTGAGTAAGAATTTTTTCTTTCCTCCCCTACAGACATTGACTGATCGCAAAGTGGCGGGAAAAGCTTCAACACCGCCAAAATTCTACGTCAGCGAAGTGAGTCCTTCCTCCATTCAATTAAGTTGGGGTAATCGCAGTTTGGCTGAATCCCACCCACGTCGTGCCCAAGTGACTGCAATAGCCAGTCTCTCTGGCCTCAAACTTGATCAACAGGTCAACTTTACAGATGGAGCATTTTTGTTTGTTGATCTGAGACCCAACACATTATACACTCCTCTAGCGGAAGTAATCGGAGGTGGAGCATAATTTTCACTTACAATGGCAGCATAAGAACACTTTACTCTGGTGAGTTAGCACTTGCAATAATGTAGTGCGCAACTTCACATCGAAGGATAATGCTCGCTGAAATTTATCCGTAATGGCGTTCCGCCTGACACAGCATTCTAAAACTCACCACCATGAGGCTGTTGTCAGTCTTCGCTACCACGCGGTTCACATTTGAGCTGTGTGAGCATGTTGTGATGCATTAGTGGAAGTATTTGTAAATGGAGGCAGGATTTTACCTACAACACATGCATACAATCATCGCCCGACGGTAAGTCTTGCCTGTGAATATGATGCGCAACTCCACGTGGAAGGATTGTACCTACCTGTATTTATCCACAGATATTCTTACAAACTCACATTAAAAAACGCATTGTGTGACCGAAACCATGAGGCAGTTATTAGGACTTGTTGTGCTACAGTTGAAATTCAGCCGAGTTCAGGATTCGCATGAGATTTATGTCTGAACATCCAGTTTGCACAGGCGGGGAACTAAGAGTCCTGACCACTAGTGCACCTGCCTCAACTTCCGCAGGGGAGGAGAGAAAAACCCTGACCACTAGGGGATCTGCCTCTACTTCCGCAGACGAAAGAATAACCCCAACTACAAGTGGGTCTGCCTTAAATTTCGCAAGCTCTGGGGTCGTTTTCACTTGCCTGGTGGTAGTTCCTGCCTGAACTCTTGCGTAAGTCAGTCTGAATCACACATGACTTCCTTTATATGGAACATCGTGACGCATGGCAACCCTTTCCTACCATAGGATTCCACGTTATCGGGATCGCACAATTTGTCATCCATTCAGATTTTATTACCAATCGCATGATTGCCCTTTACGACAATGTCCTGAGTGACAAATAATAAACGGTATCATGTTTGCCATATTTTTCTCATTAATTGTTTTATTTTATGAATCGAGGAACCTTTGCTCCTATTCAGTGCTTTTTAATCACACGGTTAGAATTCGGGTGTCTCAACTTATCAGCAGACTGCTGGCTACAATGCAACAACACCTAGGCAACTGTTTATTTTCTCCAGCAACATAGGGCATTGCGATTACGAATGTGATTTCAACCTGAATGGGCAGCTGCTATATGCTGTAAGCGCAGAGATTTCGAGCATTTTAGCACAAGATGAATTAGTGGATGGGAGCCAGTATAATGAAAGCGGCATCCAACCGTCCAACCATCGGGAAAGCTAAACCATTCCGTCGCAGCAGAATCAGTGTGTCTGTGGCTAGATTACATTGTTTAGCAGATCTGAGGACTTACTCCACAACATAATGTGGGGTTAATCGGTGCGTAGGGTGGATCGCGACTGGTTTTTGCCACCTGAGCATGTTACCACCTATCGTACTTATGAGTGCCTTTCGTCGTTCTATTCACCAATTTAGTGAATTGGCGCATTGGAAGTCCCCACATTCTTGCCAACTTTCATTTGTCAACCTTTAACTAACATGAATGCCGAGTTGCTGTGATCACTTATGTGCGAGACTGCAGGATTGATGTGGACATCATTAATGGAATTGCCGCCGCAAAACTTGTTAATTGTGAGTCGAGGAGCAAAATATAATTGTTGGCATTGACCCTAGGTACTTAACTTCATTTAATCTCCATAACCATAGAATCGTCCGTATCACACCTGGCTTCTGCTTAAAGGTGGGTAGCCTCACAGTTCCGTCTTGCTGTAGCAGAAACACTGATCAGATTAGCATCGAATAAATTGCTGTGCATATACCTCCGATAGTGAGGTCAGTCTCACGTTGACTGAATTCGCCAGACATTTGGTAAATGTGTGAACGGTTTCAAAGTTACCAAATCCATGCCTGACGATCCAGATTAGTTCAGGTCAAAACTTGACACGGAGATGCCCATCTGACCACTGTGAAACCGCGGCTGCTAGTCAACATTTACCGCGATAAAGAAAGCGCCGGTGCATAAGCACATAAGTTGGCAGGATGCATGGATGCTGGGTATCGTACGAATCGAAGCAAAACTTTAAAATGACTCTAGCATTAAAATATCTCACACATCACCTCACTTGTTCGCCCATCTATCCACTTTGTCATTGGTCCAGTCAATTTGGCTCATTACTTTCAAGTCTGCCTCACTTATTTGACTTGAAGTGGGCACCTGCAAAATCACTCCAACTTAGGTGTCTGCTTCGATTGCGCACAAAGGATGCAGCGCCGTCCCACCCGTAATGGGAAAGTGTTTGATCAATTGCAAGCAACGTTTCATGATGCATGTCTGGAAGACCTCGAAAATTTGGAGACATGAGAGGATTGTGGACAGGCCGCCCTTTAAAACACATACAGACCTAATACAGAGCTTAACTGCCCCATTCTGTGGTACTGGTATAAAATGTTGCCCTCAAAATCAGTAACACCCATCGCAGCTCCTCAATTTCGCTCAAATAGAAATGATTTTCTGTCAATAATTTAAAGTTTGAGATGTAGAACGATGAAAACATGCACGCTTATCGTGTCCTTACCCATTTCAGCGCATCCATTAACAGGCTTCGACTTTTAGCCCCAATGAACTGCCATTTTACAACTCTGTATCGACGTGCTACATCAAGTGTGCACTTTGCAAAAGAGTGTAAGTTCTGGTCCATTAATACTTTTCACTGAAACACAGCAGCGCTGTCTAGTGTAGGCGGCGCGTGGAGTACTTCTATATTGGTAATATTTAGTGATCTATGTCAGTGAGTTGCTAAAACCATCTGTATGCGAAATTACTGACAAAAAGACTTACTCTCAACCGGCTCCTACCTTCATAGCCACTGGGCACGTGCGAGATAACCCTATGGTAAATTCAATACTGTATGGAAAACACAGAGGATTGAAGGAAGGCGGGGGAGTAATGGGGCCCACTGTGGTCGTATTAGTAGCAGATAGATTGTGGGAGAGGGGCAAGCACAAAGAGAGTTCAGACGTGAGAGGTGAGGACATGAGTGTTAGTAAGGACGAGATTGGTTTTTGTGTGCAAGGAAAAGGGGGGGGAAAGAATAGGCGTGTGAAAATGCATGGGCTATTTGAGTGGTAGGTTGAGGCAAGTGTGTGAGTGGGTCAGGCGCTTAGAAAGAGAAAAATGTGTTTTTGCTATGCGCAAATGCGAGTGTGAACACATTCTTGTTTGATATTAGGGGCAGAAACGCTGCTGATTCTCGACATAGGAGCCTCGTTCGGAAGCTGCTCGCATTCCAATTGCTCCTCCACCTACTCAACGCTTGTGATTTTGTGCAAATCTTTGACCTCTACGCAGACAGTGACTTCATTTGATAAGTTTGTATGCGAATGTGCAGCGGCTTGTCACTTGCTCAAATTTGCACATCAATATGCTCGAGCACTTCAGCCTTCACAGCTCTGTCCTCAGTTTTGCTTTCCAATCTGATTCGGGTTTGATTTCAGTTGCGGTCTTCTAAATGCAGCTGCTTTGCTGTTTTGACCTGATACAGCCAAATGAGGCCGAAATAAGTATCCATCTGAAGAGGACTGCTGCCCTGATTGAGCTGTAGCCATAATTTTTCCCGAAAGTAGGCACTATTTAATGTCACCGCTACAAATATTAAAGCGGTGAAGCTTGAAATGGTAGTGAACGTGTCAAGCGGTTAGGTGCGTAGAAATCTGAATATTTTATTCTCCATGACCTCCCCTTCTACATTACGCGCTCGATCAATGAATCAGGCAGCAATGCATTAGCAACTGGTTTATTCGGTTGGTTGTTAATAGAAGGATCATGTTCGTAATGTCGTTGGCGCTCTAAACAGCTAACGAGGGCGTATCCTCCCAGTCAACACTTTTCCATCCAAGTGCACGTTACATCCCCAAAAGCTAAGCTAGACCAGGGCAAACTTTGCCACTCTACGCCATCTTACACTGTATTCCAACACGCCTTGCCATGTTACGCTCGAGCTATCAAATTGCATTTTTGAGCTCAAGCCCCAATGTTTGGAGTTGGACCTGTGTGCTCGAAATTCCATTCATTCTCCAACGATTGCTACAATCTTAAGTCGATGGCATCAAATGTTGGGACATTGGTTAGTGTAAAATCGCTCGCCTGAAATGCAGTATTAGCTACGTTGCTGACGTGTTGTGGCTCAGCTAAATTCGTCAGTGCTGAGTGAGTACAATTGGATAGCATGCAACTGTTGTGCCTTTAAAACCAGCAATCCGCTATTGTGAATAACTAGTAGCACGATTTGCTACAGTTCCCATTTGCTGACTAAGTATTTGACTGCAACAATACCTCGCCTAAAGTATGCTATTTGGATGGAGAGAGGAGGAGTGCAAGATGGGAGCGATGCAAAAGAATGTTCTGTCCCTACGAATAGGGCAAGTTCATTAAAAAAAGAGGTTGTGTCCTCGACGCTAACCTTTAGTGGCACCAGCCATCGGTGTGAATCAAATATCAGAATGCGGCGAAAATTGCACAATCAATCCAGGTCGCGACCTGCCCAACATTTTGCCTTTTCGAGACCTTTAGGACATAGCAATACAATGTGTACAAAATAGCTAAAACAAATCAGCACATAGATTAACTGCATTTTGATAACACTGGCAACACTGCATTATGCTGTAAATATTGTCACACCCCATCATCGCAATTTCCTTCTTGTCTCTCCCTTTGAATGGAATGGACCAATTTATTGCACCTATTTCAAGCTGTCACATGGGAAGGCATGATTCCTAGTACCTGCTTAGATGCCCTTCGTCAGAGCAAATAAGCCGCCATCCTCCACATCTTGTAGACGCTGCTATGAATGATTACATCTTAAATTAAACTGATGGCCCTTGCTTCATTTCAATCACTCTTGCATGCGACTTCTGTTGATGCTTTCTTGTTATTTGCACCCCACCGCACCATTGCATGCACATCTTCTTCTTACTATGCAAAGTCGCTCAAGTTTCCAATTTTGAGGGCAGCTCACCCAAAGCGTTCCATTTAAGTTGGGCAACAAGGATATTGCAATTCACTTACTGCAAACTAACATGATGTGGTCTTTGTTTCATTCATTCCACGATTGATGGTCGCTTTGACTGTCCAACCACAATTTTGCATGCAAAATGCACCAGCGTGGGCACCGTGGTAAGCTGCATCGCAACGCTCGACTTTCTCTTCTTCTCGTCACCACCGGCTTGAGTGTTACAGTAACAAGAGATACTAACAGCTGACGGCTTTTGGGTCCACATTGTAGGTAATTGATGCAGCCGCCTTCTCCTAGATCAAGACGTGTTTCGGGGTTCCAAATGTGAAGTGGAAATTGTGACAGCGCTCTGCCTAGTGCAATTTCAGTTAATCTCAATAAGTTGGATCACTTGTGACATGTGCTTACACCTTTCTAGTGACGTGCATTAAAGGCGACTTCCTTTAAATCTACGATGGGCAGGTGCCACTTGAAACATGTCTACACAAGCCCCTTTGACACTTGACTGCCCAACCTGAGTATCAAGAAACCTTGTTGACATGAAATGGCGAAACGTCATACAAGTTAAAGAAGAGTTTAAACTCTCTCCCAACCACTTAATTTTATAGTTTGCCCTCGATAGCGACTAAGGTAGTGTAAGCGCAGGCTTGAGGAAAGCGCGAGAGGAGCCGGACAAACTAGGCAAAACAAGAAAACACATGAGTAGCACAAACTGTCGGAGCCAAAAACCGGTAGTATAAGGCTTAACGTTTGCTGTGGCCATCCAGACAGCTCACTGTATCTCACGACACAATTGAGATGCAACTTCTGGCTAAATAGCATGAAATCTCGTGCTGCTATGTAAGCAGTCCTCCAGGCCGTTCAATGCAAAACTTGCATTAACAGAATTCAATAAGAAGCCAAACACGTGTCTAGGAGTTCTTACCCATCAGACTCGTCCTTTGGCTCAAACATAGGAAAGAGAATGAACCTGACCAGCAGATGTAGCTCTGTGACTCAAACAACTTTCAAGTAAATTAACGACATCACACTCATACCTTCGCGAAAAGCCTAACGTCAAAAGAGTCTACTCACCAGTTTGGTAGATCAAATGTCTCGCGACAAAATGATAATTACGATACTTTTCCAGAGCACCCAGAAATTTTCATCAGTTCTACGAAAACTAGTTCTGTAACGTATCCATAAATGGCCTCGATTGCTGAGGACCTTCTCTACTCAACTCTACAAAACACTATGCATCTGCATCTTTGCTGAAGCATTTAATAGTGCTGATGGAAGCTAGAATGCCAACAGGAGTATTAGTGGCTAGTGGGAAAATTTTCCAGCAACTTTTATTATTCCAGGGTGTTTTCATTAGCCCATGTAGCCAATGCTTACGATTTGTTGAGGCGCACTGAACTGAGCTGAAGTAGCAATGCCATATTAAGCCATATATTTTCATAACAATAGTGGTTCATGTATGGACAAGTCAAATCTTCCTTATACGGTTGTACTTACGTTGTAAAATCACCTTTCATTATCAGTGATCACAGCCTTTTGTAAGGTAACTTCATCGTCTCAAAAGAATTTGCATTGTTGCAAGAGGAGCTCTACTACTGGAAATGACTAGAGCCTATTAAAATCGTAGAAGTGAGGACGGCTAAAAGACAATAATCGTACAGCGGCGACGAGGCCGACTAAACCTAAAAGACTACCAACGCAGGCAATCAGCCCATGTCGGCAGCTAGTAGAAATCGTCTAAAACTAACTCCGCAGCATGGATTTCGTAGGCTGAAAACGTCGCTCCTATCCTTCATGTCCCATTTAATGCAACCGAATTTCAGGCATCCATAGGTCCATGTGGTTAAACGATCATCCACACGCAGCAATTTTCCAACCAGAACTGCTGGTGCTCAATGCCCATGCCCGAAATATTACTCTGCATTATCTGGTGACCTAAAATTATGCCCGACCAAGACAAGGCCAGTTAAATGCATTCGTTTTGGTTGTACATCCAGGCTCCTCACTCCGGAAGAATAGGACTAAAATTAAGGCAGCGATTTGAGATTGAGAAGAAAATGAACTCAAAATGTCTTCCATTTTCATTGCTGATCGCCGCGACCATCTATTGTTAAAATGGTCCCCCAGTTGAATACTTCACCACTTGCTTGATTCTGTGATACCCAGCACTTCACTGGGCTACTCGTTTCTCTTTCTGCTTTTAAGGATTCCTGAGTTGAACACCCACTTTGATTGTGTTTGGTTTGCAGACTGGTATGCGAATGTGACAGCTACGTTGAGGCCAAGGCCATTCGGGTAAGCGCCCGTGCTGAGTGCCAAGATTCTCCAGTTTTACTAGAGGAGGCATTGCAAATATTCTCATTTGAGCAATGAATTTTGACTCACTTTCAGCTTGTCTCAATTTACGCCCTTTGCTCTGGACTGGAGCATTTGTGAGAATAGTGCGAAGCAGTTTGGTGCAAAAGGACAGCAGTACTTTGCGGATGAGCTTAAAACCAGTTTTGAAGGAATCGGGATAGGCGGGCGATTTTCACTTTAAAGTCACTATTACTTCGACAGTGGAAAATAGTTTGACCTAAGAAGATTACCTGACTGCGTAGAGAATAGTCGGAAGTTCTAAGTTTTCCTAGTGAAAGCACCTGAGTCAATGCTGTAGTTGACTTTGAAAATTGAAACGGAAACGCAAATTTGCGCCTACAATGGTGCAAGATGCGTCAGTTTGAAACGACAATGACAAAGTGGAGACCTAACTAGGTGATGGTAATCCGCTGTGAACGTGTACAACACCTTATCCAGCATTCATATACACGACAAACCTTTTACGTCTCATGGCATAGAAATCTCAATGCTAACCTAAAATGACCTGCCAACTTTACCATTTGCTCACGTGGATGACGCGCAAACTGAAAACGCCTTTGAGGTATAGGAAAATCATAGGCGCAAGCAATTACTGTGCCGAGGTGGCCAGTGGGTGCAGTCATGAATACTGACATCTGCGGTGCTCGCCACACCACCATGTCCATCGTTTGCACGCACACACGCACAGACGGGATACTTCCAGTGATTGGAGCAGCACGAGTGCACAAGAAGAAAAGGACGATGTGCAAAACTAATAAATGCATGCGCTTCACTCATGACGTAAACGCATATCATCGCTAATACCTCTGTGTACATGGAAGTGTCTCAGGGTTCAAGTCAACCCAACAAATTCTTCCATCTGCACGTATGCCAATGCCATCTGCAGCATTATGTAATTTGATTCGATTCTTGGATTCCAGCAGTACTGTGCTGGTCTTTCATCCCTCCCCCCACACCAATTTCAAATGTTTTTTAATTAGCCTTAGCGAGGCCCAGTGATGCCTCAAAGTCGACTGAGTTGGACAACAGTTAAATCACGCTACAGCTTACACCAGAGTGATGGGCATTTGCACGGGATGTAAGATAATGATGGATACAGTTGAGCAAATTAGCCATCAAGATTGACGACGGCTATTATGCGTGGCTAATGGAGCAATTTAACTGGCAATTATTTAAGTTTGTCCCTTGTTGGCTATGACTTAGGCACGTAAGAGCAAAGAGTGCTCCACGAAAGGCTTAATTCGTGAATCTCCCCATTCGCTAATGGATTCAGCATACCCAACAAGAGGACACTTCAATAAAAGACTGGTGGAGGCAATAGTACAGATGTTCAATTATTCATTAAGTGGTTGCAAGCGATAATCAGGAATGAGAGCATACGTTGCGCGTTTGCTGATTACCACCACTGCTGCGACCATCCCCACGGCTGGGCACATTGTGGCACCACCTCACACGACTGAGCACACGGCGTCCAACATTGCGGCTTCTGCACGGACCACACTGTCCACTTCTGACTGCATTGTGAATCCTCCACAACCGCATCCCACGGTGCCCACTTCCACGGATACGAACCCGACCAACATCCCAAGCCCATTTCTTTGACTGCCCCTGCCTTCTTTGAAACTGGCTCGTGTTCTGACGTGTGTCTGCTTATATGCTAGTTGCCTTGTCCCCACTTCTGCGTGATGCATGCGCTCATTGTACCCTTGTTCTACATGCGTGTTTGCCGACCTGCAACAATGCTATTGCGACTCGACTAGTTCAGGTGACGCTTTGAGTGATTTCTAACCTGCAAGTTGCACGGGACTGACCTAGCACAATGGTTTCCTTTTAGACGCAAAATTTAACGCAATATCAAGCAAACCTTGTTATGAATGGTGACTGGCCTCGCCAATGTACAGATCGTGGAGTGCAAACGGCACCGCACTCTACCGAACCACTAAACCCGACCCATTTATGCTCCATTTCTACCTGCGTTTAAAGAGAATGACCGAATCGCTTCAAACGCTTTCTCGACAATAGAGAGTTTCTTACCATCAACCGTGCTGTTATTGGCCTTTATAACCCTCACTGCGCGGTGATGTGATGTCCAATCCAAAAGTGCAACCATGAACTACAATTGCATTGATATTTTTTGACGGCTTTACGTGTGCGCTGGAAGAGGTTACATAGGCATTGTTGATGGATTTGCAGTTGGCTAACAATCTGAGGACAAATTGCTCCTGGACACTAGCATGCTTCTATTTTCCGTGTGCTTCCGTGTTGCACTACCACCGTAAATATTCCTGTGCAACAGTTTATGGCGTGCAAGCCATGGAATGGCGGTGTACTGAGAACCACATATGACCGCACAACAATCCCGGCATTCACTATTTCCTAAATTTAGCAATGCGGCTCTTATTTTACTAACCGGTTCAGATTGGCATTGCAATTTTTATGCTGTAGGACATGAGAAGCATGGGTAGATGCATCTTTACTGTATGCATTGTTAAACACGCATTTTGCAACGTTCCTTTACTTAGTCAATTCTTCATTCTGTATCTTCCATTCAGAACTTCTGCTGGTGCTTTTAACCAAGGTATTTTGCGTCAAATCAATTAAAGATTCGTATATTGCCTTTTTTCTCAAAGCTAACGTCAACACCTTTTTAGCCCTTTCCATTAAGAAAAGCTCAGGAAATCCAAGTACTTTAAACGCGATGCGACTAGTTTTCCTCAGTCACACGACCTTTTAATTTTAAATAGATTTAGTTCTCACGAGCAATGTTAGCCTTTAGTAAATCGACCACCAAACAGCGCTGTCCTTTCTTTACTTAGCAACAATCAGCATTAAGCTATTAAGCCCTGCGCCCATTTATGTGCGAGTCGAATGTAAACTACATAAATCTTGTTATAAATTGAGTGTGTAATAGTGTACTCAATAAATGAGAGTATTTCCAATGCATCCTTTGATTAAAAATGAAGAATCAAAGCGCTTAACATAAGTACCTTAACAAGATCTTGAGCCGTTTAAAACTGAGCACTGCATAAATCGGCCCACTTCTTACCATGGCTAAGTGGATCAACTGTGAATAGATGGTGTGAAGTGTAAACTTCACGGACACAGAATTTATCCACTTTGCCTTTCTGTTGCTTTACTCAAACATTGCCATTCTTGCACAAACTTAATAATTGATCACCCAGAAACATTTTATGAGTGCTTAGTGCAAATAATTGAAGAGAAACGTGGAGGGCTAAACTTTTAACTGCACGTTTGAGCTAAAATTGACTAATCTGGATAATAATGAAGGAAATCCGACACAATGGCGCTTAGACACTCTAAGTCAAGTAGCCAAAATCAGGTTTACCCTCACCTTCCGAAGCGCATAGCTCAATGACTCGTGAAACACACTTCAAACTGCAATCCGCCAATATCGCTGATCATCTAGAGGTATACCTAGCCAAATCAGCATGGTGCTGCCTAGCTAGGATCATATGGATGAAACGCAAGTTCTTCCATTTAGCCACACGGTTAAAAACCAATTGCTTTCCTCTTCAACCAATTCATAGTAGTCAGTGTAATACTTTGTTTGTTCGAAATGCCGGTTCCGGTCACTTGGGTGGCCGTATTGTACTAGCCAGTCGACCGGCCTTTGGGCCGTACCAACAGCTGCCAAGCCCTCTGTTTTCAGAATATATATTCTGCCTCAGTACTATGCCTTCTTTTACCTTAAAGGGAGTCTCGAGGCGCTACAGACAATTTTAAGCATTTAAGTGTATCACACAAGAAAAAGTGAAAAAACGAGCTGTACATATGCACCGAAAAATAGTTTAGGTCAGGCCACACGACTAAAACTGCACCATCCCGGTGTAAAACGCAGAACTGCATCAAAGCGTTAGAGTAAATTTGAGCAATAGAAATACCTGAATAATTTTGCACTGCAGACTATTAGTCTATTCGCCATGCTCAATTACCAAAAACGGGCCGTTTTCATGCTCTCAAAGACCTGGTAAGGAATTGGCAGATTCACAGAAGTGCCAGTGTGTCTAATACAAAAAACAGATGTAAAATGGTCAACAAAACAAAATGAACAATGCATTCATAATTCACAGTGTCAAAAATGAGATGAGGTTCACATTTAAACTAATCAGATCATTCTACGCTGTGCAGCGCAAGCTAATGTAGTTAACTGTTGTGGAGAGAGGATAGGGTCAGAAACGGGGTCCTCATTGGAGAATGCTTACCAGTCAGCTCAAAGGTCCAAAGCAAAGCAACGGAAAACACTCAGTTTACACAGATAAAATGCAAACAATTTGGGAGAAAACTGCTTGGGGGCCAGAGAGAAAAATAGGGACAATTATTGCGGGGAAGAGAGGTCTTGTTTACTCCAGTTTTAGAAGCACATGAGACATGCACCAAATGTGCAAATATTAAAGTTGTACTTAAATAAATTATTTGCACGTCTGTATGCTGCAATCCTTGGGCAGCGAGAAGTATTTTTGCAGTGAAGTGGAGAAGGCATATACAATATCAAAATTCGCATCCGAAGTGAAGTAGAGAACACACTGTTTCCGAAACAAAACTGCATTGACCACCATCAAGAAAATGCCAAATATCCATGGATTCTTAATCTTATATTTATTGCACTACTTCAGTAGACTTAAATCTGTGCGAAGAAAAGATGATAGTTCCTTTAACCAAGCACCAAAACTGGCTTGTTTGTCAAACTGTGCAGACTTATGTTTCACAAGCTCAATATCTCTATAGCCATAACTAAATATGTGAAATGTAATTTGACGTAGGTTGTGAT
This sequence comes from Taenia multiceps, assembly GCA_001923025.3. Lineage (NCBI taxonomy): Eukaryota > Metazoa > Platyhelminthes > Cestoda > Cyclophyllidea > Taeniidae > Taenia > Taenia multiceps. Next base: position 6,396,637 of record CM010316.2, read on the forward strand.
GGTTCGGTGTAAAAGGCTATAAAATTTTAAATTTCGTCAATTTTCTGGCATATAATCAGTCCAACGATAGTTTGCGGCGAGAATTTACCTACATATGAGAAAGCGTTTGAAGCGATTCGGTCATTCTCTTTAAACGCAGGTAGAAATGGAGCATAAATGAGTCGGGTTTAGTGGTTCGGTAGAGTGCGGTGCCGTTTGCACTCCACGATCTGTACATTGGCGAGGCCAGTCACCATTCATAACAAGGTTTGCTTGATATTGCGTTAAATTTTGCGTCTAAAAGGAAACCATTGTGCTAGGTCAGTCCCGTGCAACTTGCAGGTTAGAAATCACTCAAAGCGTCACCTGAACTAGTCGAGTCGCAATAGCATTGTTGCAGGTCGGCAAACACGCATGTAGAACAAGGGTACAATGAGCGCATGCATCACGCAGAAGTGGGGACAAGGCAACTAGCATATAAGCAGACACACGTCAGAACACGAGCCAGTTTCAAAGAAGGCAGGGGCAGTCAAAGAAATGGGCTTGGGATGTTGGTCGGGTTCGTATCCGTGGAAGTGGGCACCGTGGGATGCGGTTGTGGAGGATTCACAATGCAGTCAGAAGTGGACAGTGTGGTCCGTGCAGAAGCCGCAATGTTGGACGCCGTGTGCTCAGTCGTGTGAGGTGGTGCCACAATGTGCCCAGCCGTGGGGATGGTCGCAGCAGTGGTGGTAATCAGCAAACGCGCAACGTATGCTCTCATTCCTGATTATCGCTTGCAACCACTTAATGAATAATTGAACATCTGTACTATTGCCTCCACCAGTCTTTTATTGAAGTGTCCTCTTGTTGGGTATGCTGAATCCATTAGCGAATGGGGAGATTCACGAATTAAGCCTTTCGTGGAGCACTCTTTGCTCTTACGTGCCTAAGTCATAGCCAACAAGGGACAAACTTAAATAATTGCCAGTTAAATTGCTCCATTAGCCACGCATAATAGCCGTCGTCAATCTTGATGGCTAATTTGCTCAACTGTATCCATCATTATCTTACATCCCGTGCAAATGCCCATCACTCTGGTGTAAGCTGTAGCGTGATTTAACTGTTGTCCAACTCAGTCGACTTTGAGGCATCACTGGGCCTCGCTAAGGCTAATTAAAAAACATTTGAAATTGGTGTGGGGGGAGGGATGAAAGACCAGCACAGTACTGCTGGAATCCAAGAATCGAATCAAATTACATAATGCTGCAGATGGCATTGGCATACGTGCAGATGGAAGAATTTGTTGGGTTGACTTGAACCCTGAGACACTTCCATGTACACAGAGGTATTAGCGATGATATGCGTTTACGTCATGAGTGAAGCGCATGCATTTATTAGTTTTGCACATCGTCCTTTTCTTCTTGTGCACTCGTGCTGCTCCAATCACTGGAAGTATCCCGTCTGTGCGTGTGTGCGTGCAAACGATGGACATGGTGGTGTGGCGAGCACCGCAGATGTCAGTATTCATGACTGCACCCACTGGCCACCTCGGCACAGTAATTGCTTGCGCCTATGATTTTCCTATACCTCAAAGGCGTTTTCAGTTTGCGCGTCATCCACGTGAGCAAATGGTAAAGTTGGCAGGTCATTTTAGGTTAGCATTGAGATTTCTATGCCATGAGACGTAAAAGGTTTGTCGTGTATATGAATGCTGGATAAGGTGTTGTACACGTTCACAGCGGATTACCATCACCTAGTTAGGTCTCCACTTTGTCATTGTCGTTTCAAACTGACGCATCTTGCACCATTGTAGGCGCAAATTTGCGTTTCCGTTTCAATTTTCAAAGTCAACTACAGCATTGACTCAGGTGCTTTCACTAGGAAAACTTAGAACTTCCGACTATTCTCTACGCAGTCAGGTAATCTTCTTAGGTCAAACTATTTTCCACTGTCGAAGTAATAGTGACTTTAAAGTGAAAATCGCCCGCCTATCCCGATTCCTTCAAAACTGGTTTTAAGCTCATCCGCAAAGTACTGCTGTCCTTTTGCACCAAACTGCTTCGCACTATTCTCACAAATGCTCCAGTCCAGAGCAAAGGACGTAAATGGAGACAAGCTGAAAGTGAGTCGAAATTCATTGCTTAAATGAGAATATTTGCAATGCCTCCTCTAGTAAAACTGGAGAATCTTGGCACTCGGCACGGGCGCTTAGCTGAAAGGCCTTTGCCTCAACGTAGCTGTTGCATTTGCACACCAGTCTGCAAACAAAACACAATCAAAGTGGGTGTTCAACTCAGGAACCCTTAAAAGCAGAAAGAGAAACGAGTAGTCCAGTGAAGTGCTGGGTATCACAGAATCAAGCAAGTGGTGAAGTATTCAACTGGGGGACCATTTTAACAATAGATGGTCGCGGCGATCAGCAATGAAAATGGAAGAAATTTTGAGTTCATTTTCTTCTCAATCTCAAATCGCTGCCTTAATTTTAGTCCTATTCTTCCGGAGTGAGGAGCCTGGATGTACAACCAAAACGAATGCATTTAACTGGCCTTGTCTTGGTCGGGCATAATTTTAGGTCACCAGATAATGCAGAGTAATATTTCGGGCATGGGCATTGAGCACCAGCAGTTCTGGTTGGAAAATTGCTGCGTGTGGATGATCGTTTAACCACATGGGCCTGTGGATGCCTGAAATTCGGTTGCATTAAATGGGACATGAAGGATAGGAGCGACTTTTTCAGCCTACGAAATCCATGCTGAGGAGTTAGTTTTAGACGATTCCTACTAGCTGCCGACATGGGCTGATTGCCTGCGTTGGTAGCCTTTTAGGTTTAATCGGCCTCGTTGCCGCTGTACGATTATTGTCTTTTAGCCGTTCTCACTTCTACGATTTTAATAGGCTCTAGTCATTTCCAGTAGTAGAGCTCCTCTTGCAACAATGCAAATCTTTTTGAGACGATGGAGTTACCTTACAAAAGTTGTGATCACTGAAAATGAAAGATGATCTTACAACGTAAGTACAACCGTATAAGGAGGATTTGACTTGTCCATACATGAACCACTATTGTTATGAAAATATATGGCTTAATATGGCATTGCTACTTCAGCCCAGCTCAGTGCGCCTCAACAAATCGTAAGCATTGGCTACATGGGCTAATGAAAACACCCTGGAATAATAAAAGTTGCTGGCAAATTTTCCCACTAGCCACTAATACTCCTGTTGGCATTCTAGCTTCCATCAGCACTATTAAATGCTTCAGCAAAGATGCAGATGCATAGTGTTTTGTAGAGTTGAGTAGAGAAGGTCCTCAGCAATCGAGGCCATTTATGGATACGTTACAGAACTAGTTTTCGTAGAACTGATGAAAATTTCTGGGTGCTCTGGAAAAGTATCGTAATTATCATTTTGTCGCGAGACATTTGATCTACCAAACTGGTGAGTAGACTCTTTTGACGTTAGGCTTTTCGCGAAGGTATGAGTGTGATGTCGTTAATTTACTTGAAAGTTGTTTGAGTCACAGAGCTACATCTGCTGGTCAGGTTCATTCTCTTTCCTATGTTTGAGCCAAAGGACGAGTCTGATGGGTAAGAACTCCTAGACACGTGTTTGGCTTCTTATTGAATTCTGTTAATGCAAGTTTTGCATTGAACGGCCTGGAGGACTGCTTACATAGCAGCACGAGATTTCATGCTATTTAGCCAGAAGTTGCATCTCAATTGTGTCGTGAGATACAGTGAGCTGTCTGGATGGCCACAGCAAACGTTAAGCCTTATACTACCGGTTTTTGGCTCCGACAGTTTGTGCTACTCATGTGTTTTCTTGTTTTGCCTAGTTTGTCCGGCTCCTCTCGCGCTTTCCTCAAGCCTGCGCTTACACTACCTTAGTCGCTATCGAGGGCAAACTATAAAATTAAGTGGTTGGGAGAGAGTTTAAACTCTTCTTTAACTTGTATGACGTTTCGCCATTTCATGTCAACAAGGTTTCTTGATACTCAGGTTGGGCAGTCAAGTGTCAAAGGGGCTTGTGTAGACATGTTTCAAGTGGCACCTGCCCATCGTAGATTTAAAGGAAGTCGCCTTTAATGCACGTCACTAGAAAGGTGTAAGCACATGTCACAAGTGATCCAACTTATTGAGATTAACTGAAATTGCACTAGGGCAGAGCGCTGTCACAATTTCCACTTCACATTTGGAACCCCGAAACACGTCTTGATCTAGGAGAAGGCGGCTGCATCAATTACCTACAATGTGGACCCAAAAGCCGTCAGCTGTTAGTATCTCTTGTTACTGTAACACTCAAGCCGGTGGTGACGAGAAGAAGAGAAAGTCGAGCGTTGCGATGCAGCTTACCACGGTGCCCACGCTGGTGCATTTTGCATGCAAAATTGTGGTTGGACAGTCAAAGCGACCATCAATCGTGGAATGAATGAAACAAAGACCACATCATGTTAGTTTGCAGTAACTGAATTGCAATATCCTTGTTGCCCAACTTAAATGGAACGCTTTGGGTGAGCTGCCGTCAAAATTGGAAACTTGAGCGACTTTGCATAGTAAGAAGAAGATGTGCATGCAATGGTGCGGTGGGGTGCAAATAACAAGAAAGCATCAACAGAAGTCGCATGCAAAAGTGATTGAAATGAAGCAAGGGCCATCAGTTTAATTTAAGATGTAATCATTCATAGCAGCGTCTACAAGATGTGGAGGATGGCGGCTTATTTGCTCTGACGAAGGGCATCTAAGCAGGTACTAGGAATCATGCCTTCCCATGTGACAGCTTGAAATAGGTGCAATAAATTGGTCCATTCCATTCAAAGGGAGAGACAAGAAGGAAATTGCGATGATGGGGTGTGACAATATTTACAGCATAATGCAGTGTTGCCAGTGTTATCAAAATGCAGTTAATCTATGTGCTGATTTGTTTTAGCTATTTTGTACACATTGTATTGCTATGTCCTAAAGGTCTCGAAAAGGCAAAATGTTGGGCAGGTCGCGACCTGGATTGATTGTGCAATTTTCGCCGCATTCTGATATTTGATTCACACCGATGGCTGGTGCCACTAAAGGTTAGCGTCGAGGACACAACCTCTTTTTTTAATGAACTTGCCCTATTTGTAGAGACAGAACATTCTTTTGTATCGCTTCCACCTTACACTCCTCCTCTCTCCATCCAAACAGCATACTTTATTCGAGGCATTGTTGCAGTCAAATACTTAGTCAGCAAATGGGAACTGTAGCAAATCGTGCTACTAGTTATTCACAATAGCGGATTGCTAGTTTTAAAGGCGCAACAGTTGCATGCTAGCCAATTGTACTCACTTAGCACTGACCAATTTAGCTGAGCCACAACACGTCAGCAACGTAGCTAATACTGCATTTCAGGCGAGCGATTCTACATTAACCAATGTCCCAACATTTGATGCCATCAACTTAAGATTGTAGCAATCGTTGGAGAATGAATGGAATTTCGAGCACACAGGTCCAACTCCAAGCATTGGGGTTTGAGCTCAAAAATGCATTTTGATAGCTCGAGCTATGTAGTACATCCTACACTAGAAATAATCGAAAATCAAAGACAGGCACATCTTATCTTGCTTATGCTGTAAGCCTCTTTGACCCAGAGTTTCCTCTGTGTTGCCGCTAGGAATTACTAATGTCTCCTTTAGTGACTTTGGATTTTAAACTAAGCAGAAATGCGGCTGTTCTTGGGAGATTGGCAACCTCACGTTTCATTATTGTTGTTCTTGTCTTCAGCATGGTCACTATTTTGCATGTTTTAAATATAATACCTGCAACATTTTATTCACGTTCCTGTTGCCTGAACTCTATTACATCCCTGCATTGATAAGCCAAGCCGCTATACACAGGCACACTGATTGTGAGTCATTAGAATTCCTCCATGTTTGTCCACAAATGCACCAATCACAGAACTGTGTTGCAATGCGTCATTAATATGTATTTATCTACCTATGACAATGTGGAGCAAATTGATCGCCATGTATACAGCCTCCAGTGGGATTTTGACACTTTCTGGAAGCGTTCAGTGCGCATACCCTTGCTGAAAGCATCCGTGTCACAGCTAACCTATTCAAAAGCTGATTTCTGTCAAGATGCTGCGCTGTTAGTGTTGAGTGCATTGCGATTTGCCAGCAAAACGAGCGAGAGCTCTACTGGCGAGTGATGCAACTGCAACCTCTTTTGACAAATTGCTGGTTCCCAATGTTTCTATTGATAAATATTAAGGATAGTGCCAATGCGGACTTATAACCGAACCCTACCACTGTGGAATGCCACTGAAATTTGTGGTCATTCTTCGCAAGTGATGCGCAATGCTCGCAACAATGCTGCCCATTCCTGCGGCAGAAATGCTACTACGACAATGTTCAGAACTATCGGAATAGCACTATTCGGCACTGCACAACGCATGCCAACCTGCCATTATTCTCCAAGCTACTAAAATAGCCAGCACGGTTGAAAAAAGACAAGGATAAAATCACCAAGGACCACTGCTCAAAGCAGAAGTGGGTGCTGCTTTTGTCGGACCAGAGTTGGATTCAAATAGACTGCACTAACAACCCTTTGGTGTCGCCCGATTTCGGAAGCCGTGAGATGTAGGTGTTTCTTACGGCGCCTTTTCCTCTGGTGAAGTGTGACGAATGACCCGGAATGTTTTCTAAAATCTACTTCTGCGATATCTTTGCGAATCATTGACATTTGCAAGCAGTTGGGTAGAATGATGTGGTCTGTCAGTTAACTGGTGTTAGAAGCGTCTGACTCGCCCTCAGAAGTGGAAATGTTAGGTGTAATAATATTATTCTAAACTCGAAATCACTTATCAATGCGTCGTTTTGTAAAGTCGTGACAAGACGGAGCTTGCGGTATATGACGATATGGAGGAGAGATTTTAGGAGTATATTGGCCATGACGTCGCATTCTAGGGCCTGCAGCAGTGATGGCTAGCAGAGGAAATAGTGGCCCCCAGGTTGTCACCAAGCTAAGTACTGTTGATGTTTGAGCTAACGTGAAGTTCTCGGTCTACATTTTTACTACGCACACTTGGCCTAATTCTCGGTCTCATGGGGAATCAATGGTAGTGTCTCGCGGGGTCGTTGACTAAGAGATTATCCAGAGTTTGTGCCATCCCAGTTTCGCGACGTGACGAGACATTTGTTGTGACGGTGCTGGCTGGTATAGTGTCTGCTTATGAGGGAAAATGGACATCACTTGAGCAGGTTAGTTAGTTCAGTGGTGCTATATGAGTGACCTTGTGGTCTTTAATAAACTAAGGCGGAATAGGTGTTGCCACCGCTGAACACCTCTGTGATCGCTTGGAAGAGAAACAGCTGGTTTGTTCTTGACCGCCTCTGAGTTGGTGCGTATTTGGACTGAGATAAGGTGCTGCGATTGCCTCATGTGTGCGATGCAGGTGATGATGGCTGAGCTAGCCATGAGTGTTGACAGGTAGCTAAGTTAGGAGTCAATCGCTTGTTTGAAAGCATGCCCTCGAGATCGTTATTTGACCGAATTTTGATTTGCGGGCCACCAGTGCTGGAGCTGCAGCTGCTCCATGGCGTGGGATTTTGACGCTAGGTATTGCTTCGCAGCCTCCGATATCAATGTGTTTGTAATGCGGGCTAGACTGGTACGCATGGTACGTTGAGCTACAATACGCCTAGCGCATCTATTCCTTAATGCCGGCCAGGAGGGGTGGAAAGAACGCTGTCTACACTCGCCCTACTACTGCACTTTTATTTTCTTTGACTTGTAATGCACTGCTCAGTCCTTCATTAGTGACAATAGCCTCATTCTGATGTGCGATTGACTTGCGTAATGTGTTTATCTCCCTAGCAACGGTGCGCTGAGCCATTCCAGGGGATTGCCCTTTGGTCGACTGTCTAGATTGTGGTGGTGCAAGTGTTGTTGCGGCAGTGATTCGAGTCCTTCTGCCTGCGTGAGGAAAGACAATGTGGTTGAGTTACTGTGTGACAGTGAGATTAACTACGAAATGATCAGTCGCGAAAGAATTAGATGGCACCGGTATTCACTTAGAAGATAGGCACAGATGTCAACAAATTTCACTTGACCTTTGCGTTCCGCAACTGCAGTCACCACCCGCTTCTCAGTTGCACAACTCTTCTCACACTGCACTGTACCACATTAATCTCCATCACACTACACTACATCGCAGTACCGTGTCCTATTTTACCATTGCAATTGCCCCCTTCACTCCTTTACAGTGGACGAGGTGGGTCGTTTTCGTCTAAACCTGCCTGACTATGATTGGGAAAGATATGCCAGTAGGAGTTTGCTTGATTAGGAATTGGCAAGCTCTGAACTGAAGGCGTAGGGGAGGAATGTCCTTGCATAGCATTTAACCCGTAGCTTTTTGACTGCAGGGTTTTTCCGTGAGAACCTCAATGTCCAAACGCAACATGGCATGGCATGTTGGAATACAGTGTAAGATGGCGTAGAGTGGCGAAGTTTGCCCTGGCCTAGCTCAGCTTTATGGGATGTAACGTGCACTTGGATGGAAAAGTGTTGACTGGGAGGATACGCCCTCGTTAGCCGTTTAGAGCGCCAACGACATTACGAACATGATCCTTCTATTAACATACAACCGAACAAACCAGCTACTAATGCATTGCTGCCTGATTCATTGACCGAGCGCGTAATGTGGAGGGGGAGGTCATGGAGAATAAAATATTTAGATTTCTAAGCACCTAACCGCTTAACACGTTCACTACCACTTCAAGCTTCACCGCTTTAGTATTTGTAGCGGTGACATTAAATTGTGCCTACTTTCGGGGAGAATTTTTGGCTACAGCGCAATCAGGGCAGCAGTCCTCTTCAGATGGATACTTATTTCGGCCTCATTTGGCTGTATCAGGTCAAAACAGCAAAGCAGCTGCATTTAAAAGAGGACAACTGAAATCAAACCCGAATCAGATTGGAAAGCAAAACTGAGGACAGAGCTGTGAAGGCTGAAGTGCTCGAGCATATTGATGTGCAAATTTGAGCAAGTGACAAGTCGCTACACATTCGCATATAAACTTACCGAATGAAGTCCCTGTCTGTGTAGAGGTCAAAGATTTGCACAAAATCACAAGCGTTGAGTAGGTGGAGGAACAATTGGAATGCGAGCAACTATCGAACGAGGCTCCTATGTCGAATAGCGGCAGCATTTCTGTAATGTTGGTGCATTGTTATAGATATGTTTACCCCTAACGTTTCCCTAACTTGGCTATGTTGAAGAACATTTGGCATTCGCGCATTATTGGCCTGCGTCCGAATTTAACGCATCTACTCTCAGTCAAAAGCCACTTCAGGGACTGCAGACTTCCAAACCTCAAGTTTTCAGGCTTTGCAGCTTCTGCTGCCCAACAGTACTGCCATTTTATTATGTCTTTTGACTTTCGACTTTCTTTTGCATCACCACTATGTACCCCTTTGAAATGATATCGCAATAGGTCTGAAGGTCAAAACTTTAATTATTTTTAATAATTTGCTTGCATTATTACCATAAAACTAAGAATGGTCATTCAGAGCCTTTAATCACACCCCAAGAAACAAAATTTTCTCCAAGTAAAGGCCCTTTCTTGACTATTGGTGAGTGAACAACGGTCTACTAGCACTATAATCAACCTCAATATAGGCAATATAGCCAATCCACCTTGTCACTCTGTTGCCCCTCTCTCTATGGAGAAGTATGGCCTGGTAGCATAGAAGACGAAGCTGGAAGTAGCCGAGACGGAAAGATTATGCAACGCGTCAGAAAATTGTTAAATGACGTGGGTCGGTATGCTTGGAAGAGATATGTCTTCTGTCCAACCACTACTACTATTATTGTCCACTTCCTTTCGCCTTCCTCAGTGGTGACTGGATGGGGCACTGCAGTGTGCATGTATGGATGAGTGCGGGGAGATAATGTTCTGTTGCTCCACAATTTGCCTCCACAGATGGAAGTGGAAGTGTCTTCTTATTTTGCCTTCTTAAATGGCAGTTAATGATAGTTGACGAGACAGGTGGTTAGTGCATGAGCAGTGGTTGACTCCTTCCTCCTTCACGCTTCCAACTTGGTGAAGGAATTCGAGCCAACGGAGAAGTGGATGTGTTGGTTTGGCAAAGGTGAGAAGGAGGACGATGCCTCGTTTTATCATCACTTAGGCGAACCTACCCACGACTCCTCAATGACGCTGTCTCTTCTGCTACTACTACTAATGCTACTCACTACGAATTAACACTACCATTCCGTTGATGACGAAGTGAGAAGGTGCTCTAACTAGCGGGAAAAATGTTTTATTCTAACCAAAAAACAGGAGGGTTGTAAAAGAAGCTGGGGAGAGGTCTGCCACAACAAGGCAGCTCGGAAAGATACTCATGTGGGAGAAGTGGGAAGTGGGGGGAGCGGAGGGGGAACTTGCCAGTCACTTCTGATATGAAGCTCATGCGATTCCAACAGATACGTTAATTTATCGCCTTGTCCAGAAGTGCGAAGAAAGAGGAGGAGGCAAAGGCAGCTGCAGTGATCTATGCCATAGCCGAAGGTTCGGATGAACGCGAATGGGAAGAAGCATAGGAAAGGAAGGAAGGAAGTAATGGATGTGGATACGAAGGAGGAGGAGGCGGAAGGCAAAGAGCTACTAAAAGAAGAAGGAGGAAGGGAGGGAGGGAGGGAGGGAGGGATGGAGGGAGAGCGGGCGGGAAGCGGTGGAACAGAGAAAGAAGTGAAGAATGGGGAGACAAAACCCGAGGCGAACGAAGGCGCTGGCGATGGCAGGCCAGTGGTATTGTCGACTTCGTTAGACTTCTACGGATGTTGCGTTTGGCACCGCGACCTTTCAACTGAACAATAGAAGGATAAGGAAGTAGAAGGAAGTGGAGAGAGGAGTGCGACGAACTGACAGATGTCCTTTCTTCCCTCCTTCGGTGAAGCAAAGGTCATCACCATCATCATCATTAGTCTCCTCCTTTCCCTCCTCCTACGCTAACCGCTGGCTGTGCAAGTAGGTACATCAAGAGTAGCAACAACAACAACGACAACGACAACTAAGTTGTGTCTTTAATTCCCTCCTCTAACTCTACATGCTCCGTCTTCTGCTCGTAGTGGAAGTGCTGCTTTAACCAATACAAGACAATCTCGCCAGCTTGGCTTGCTACGATGACGTGGTTGGTAGCAAGTACTCCGCCCTCCATCACTGTCTCATGGGGTCCATGAACCCGTGTCGGTGAGGTCTTGATGTTGTGGTCGGCGCTACACAAGTCCGCCGATGGTGTTGGTGAGTAGTCGACTGCACCTGCCACGCGTATTCTTCTTCGGCTTGCCGTCAACGTGGTGGTAAGGACCATTGATGACGTGGTGCGCCCTCTCCTTCTTCACCTCTTTCTCTACTCTCCTGTCCTCCTCGCGCTCCTTATGCTCCCGCTCCTGCTCCCATTCCCACTCCTTCTTCGAAGGACCAACTGCCTTCCTCTCCTCTCCTCTTTTTAGCGCAAATATCCCTTGCGCCATCCACACCATCTCCTCCTTCCATTTGCACTCATCTGGAAGTTCGGTTGTGCCATAGCTCGTGCCTGCGGTGCCAGTGTCTCCTGCCACTTCCATCGATTGCAGCTCGCTCCGCATTGGATGACTTCTAGGTAAGGCGAGGAAGTTGAGTATCTGGTGGAATCTGGTAAACCTCATATCAGATGAGCCTTACCCCCTCCTCGTCCTCCTCCCCCTTCGTCTTGTCCTATTCTTCCAAGTGATCGTCTGTCTGAAGTGCCTTGATGTGACAGCAGACTCCTGGTGTTCAGTTTCTTTGGCAACCTACAAGTGATTTGTGTTAGTAGAGGTGTGTGCGAGGGCGAGCGCCTAACTCTCGTCAGCACAACTCCCGCCATTTCCGCCGTAGTGCAGGTGGCAGAAAGGAAGCAAAAACTAGAACCGAAGACCTAAACAAAATGAAAGGTGCGCAAACAAAAAGAGCGCTAAGTCATTTTCTCCTCAACTGACTTGAGGAAGTAGGGCAATCGATGGATTCAATCGATTGCTTCAGCATCTGAAAGTGCGGTGCTGCCTGGTGACGCTTTCATGCTGCATTTACAGAGCATGAATGTGGGAAGGGAAAAAATTGTAGACATATATATACATACATATATATATGTAACGGGAAGGTGAAATGAGAAAAAAGGAATGATGAAGTCGAGGATGTCGAATCAACGAAAAATGTAGTTACACATTTGAAGTTGTCTGATTCATTTCAGATTAGAATGATAGAAGTGAGAGACATGGGAAGAGGATGGTGAGGTGGTCAAGACGTTGTACTAAGAGGAGAGAGAAAGTGGTGACAAATGCAGGAATAAGTAAGGGAATGAATGAATGAATGAATGAATGAGTTACGGGAAGAAAGAAAAACGCAAGAGAATGAATAAAGTTGTGGAGGTGAAGGAAGTGTCTTTTGAGAGAAAAGACGAGGAGGCGGAAGGGGAAGGGGGAAATGTTGCATCCTGGGAATGACAACAAGCTGGAAATGCGAGCAAAATAAAGTCGTTACTTGGATGACTTCAGTCAGGGGGTGGTACTGTTCATCATGACAAGATGTGTGATTATCAGTTAAGAGGAATATTATCGACATCTGTTGAAATTTCTCAATTATTTGGTTTCCGCTGTTCTTTCTCTATGTGTGCATGTGCGAATTTGTCGTCTAGTCAAGGTGCATGCTCTTTCAATGTCTAGGTCTTCTACTTCCGAATGCGCAGGGAATGTCTGGATGGAGTGAAAACCCGTGTTAAGTAAGCGCATCAGTGCTTTTTGATGAACTTGTGCAAATTTTAAGAAGGATGACTGAGTGATAACATTTTTAGTGCCAGCAATGAATTTCTTTCCATCTGTCACCTCGATCTTTCATCCATTTTTAGCCTAGCCGCTGCTATAGGTCAAGACCGCATGCGCGAAGTTCATCCATTGCAGAAACGCAATTCTAGCGCAACCTCCGGTGGCAAATTTCGCCTTCTTTTCCATTAACTGAAGAGGTAGGATTAGGTAAGTTTTTACACCCAACTTGATTCCCATACGACTGCCCAAATGTGCTTGTTTGCGTGACATTTCATTGTGCCTTTAAAAACCGGGGCGAAATGCTCTTACATAGTTAACCTCAAATTGCTGTTCCTACGATGAGTGGAACGTCTGTACGCAGTAGTCTTTGCAATATAGGTTGAAGAGATATTTTAGCTGTTCTCAGCAGGCGTAAATCTACACATCACTTCGTGAAGAAGGAGTATACTTGCCCTAGTCTGATTTCAAAATGAACATCTCTTCTCTTGTTTCCGTGCGAAGATAGATTATCAGGAGGGAGCCAGAAGAGAATACGTAAGTGTTGTAACCAAGAGAATAATTTTGATTTATCAAACTTAGGGGAATATGGATGGATAAATTATGCACACTCTTATTTATGTTGCATAATTTCTGACTCACGTTTCTAATGCGTTTTTTACTTCCTGTATTTATTAGACATTTGCAATTTACTAAACCCAAGACCAAGTAGTCAGCTCAAAGCAAGTAGTCGTGAATTTGTTTACATTGGTGCCACAGACCATTTAAAATTACTTCCAAGTAATTGGGCCGTTTCAGGAATTATTGGATATTGTAAACTGAGTCGTAAACGAATGGGTCATCTTATCGCACCAGCGATGCCACTCACGATCCTGTAGAACAGCATTAATGAGAACAGACAGAAAAGTGTGCAATCAGACAATGATTTCGGTATGCTCACCACATCATATAGGTTATATTTGAATAAGTTGTTTACTTCTTTGCCAAGCTTAGCAACACACGAGCTCCCCGCCTTAAACACTGCCATATGATCATGTTGCAGCGTTACCGCATTGTGATATTATGGACTGTTGCACCACCTAAATGGGAACCATTCTCGATAGAATTCAAGCCTAAAGCTTTTAACAAAGAATAATTTTTATTGCATTCCGGAAAAGCATGCTCTTGAATGCACTGAAATGTTGTCAGATGAGACCTTTCCAAATTTGTGACTTTAACGATTTAAAGAGTTCCTTTCCTAACATTCTTGCTATGCATTGATTATATCTGTCCAAGCAGCGGTCATCAATGTTTCTAGCCTGTTGATGTTTGCTAAAACGGTATATTTATTCAAGATTCGATGTTGCCACGTCCTACTTCACTCTAACTGCGACTGCATCTTCCCGCAATGCCTGGATCCCCTCATTTAATTTGATTCTGCTTCGTACTTATTTAGGCATATGCAACCCACCTTTTTCTCATCCTCTTTTATCCATTCGCAAAACAATTTTTGCACTTGCTTTAAGCAGCTCTACTGTCTCACCTTCTGTATGTGGACTTTGAGGTCCCTATTGCTTATCCCCATAGACGGAAGAATACCACGCGTTGAAGTCTGTGAAAAGCAGTTCGCCACATGTAGCTGTCTAGTCGTTCGTGCCATTTTGAGCAAACAATTGCTGGCATAACTTCCCCCATAACAAAAAAGTGGGTTGGGTGGAAGCCGTTTATCCCACTAAGTGAAGGCGTGAAGGGAACAATGGCGATGGCGAACTGGGACACTATACTAGGGTGTAGTACAGTACGATGAGGAAGAGTGTGGAGAAAGAGTGATGTTTACAGTTGCATAACGCGTAACGCTAAAAGTTGTCAAGGGTGTAAGCAAAGAGAGTGATTCTAAACTTCTTCGTCAACTGTCCCCTTGAATCCGTTGTTTGGTTGGCTAATTGGGTGTCGTCGGCAGAAATACCCATTAAGTGAGTAAAAAACGGCGCTCATTAGTTAGCCTAGCGCTCGGTTGTTTCGCAGTGAATTATGTCATCCTACCATGCCTTACCAGTTCCACTCTCTCTCATACGCCCGCTTTAGCTGCTCGGCTCCGAAGCAGCACCCCACATGGATCAACACACTCTCGCCAGGACAATGAACTCATCAAGCAAGTAAATAAAAGCAAGTAGGAATAAAGCTATCGCGCAACATAATGGGCAGAATATTTCTTAATTAGACGAAGAGCATTAAAGTGGACATATGTTCCAGTTGGCGAGATCTCACATGCTGCCCTACGCAGAAAATACATTGTTGAAGTTTTCAAACACCTGCACTCGAATGTTGCATTATGGTGAGCAGCAATAGTAGCGAATGCAGGCAATAGTCATCTTGCTCCTCATTGCCGGTAAATTGGGACAGCAGTACTCGATGCACTCCAGCTTAATGCATCCCCGTGTGCCAATCTGCCTCCACACCACAAATGTGACAGTCTCAGGAGAAACGATGCATTACCTACAATCGCAATCCCATGCCGCCAGGCAGCTCTAATGCCAACACTAGCAATCTACAAAACGACAAATTTGCGGCTAAAGGAGTGGCTTAAGAGTAGGCCTATGACCGAATAATCAGCTCAATGGGAACCTTACACGGTGACTCGTGATCTGCATGATGGTATGACGCGTTCTAACAACCAATTGTCAAGCTACGGGGCTCGGTACTACGAGAATAAATAGTTGAACTAAACGAATACCTGTCAGGTTTTTAAAACCTTTAACCAAGGTAAAATATGTGGATAAAACAACTGCGCAGATTGTGTCTCTGCAACTTTGTGTGGACTAAGATTACTACTACTACTTATAAGAGGCTATTGCACCTCATGCAAAGACAACATCAATGTGCAACCATTCACTTACGATTCTGAGCATACGTCTGATGAACTGCCAGTCGCCATGCCGTATTGCACTGCATTACATCGGATTGCAGTGCGACGCGGCATAAGATGGTGTGCGGACAACAAGCAATGTTAGTTTCTAAATTGCAATTCTCAGATGCACTCGTGTCAGCTCTGTGGATTGTCAACCATCAGGATGCTCCCGATTTTGTAGGATAACAGTGTTTGCTAGATTTGGATGAAATGGTCTCCAATGTATGTAAAATATCAAGTAAAACATCGACTTAAGCGAATTGCAATTCAGGAACCATACGTATCATGATAATGGCATACTTTCTTTTAAGGGCAAAATGATAAGGCGTTATTTTTGCTAAGAGTGCAATTTAGATTTGCTGCTCACGTAACGGTATGGTATGCATCGTACATCAACTTTATAAGCATTAGATCCAGCGAAGTGCATTAACCATGAGTAACTACGCTTTTTTCATGTGCCGATGGACGTACCATGGAGGTAGAACTCAGAGGGTGAGGTCACGATAACCAAATCAGTCTAAGTTCACTCGTGCATTGACCGTTTGAGGCGATAATCAAAGCTAACAAGGAAGAATTCTTAAAGCCACCTGGACTGTCTAAGTGTTTTCAAATGTACCTTCTTCCCAGTGACATTTATCCATTCGCAAGAGACGCATTATCGATAAGAGAGCGGATCATAAAGAATGTGGTGAAGATAGTGAGAGTACCAAGTGTAGGTATTATGTGAATTATTGTGCAGAGATAAAAAACGGTGTGTTCCTTTGGATGACAAGATCCGAAAACGAAAGACGATTCCTTTTGCGAATTTCCTGCTGTGTAATGGACGGAAGGTAACACATTTACTAAGTATGTTGCATAGTCTGGGAAGATGAGGACAGGTCTTGTAACCTTCGACTGTTGCGACGAATTCTGTGGCGGTTGGGCAATAACTGCTAGTAACATTTTAATAGCCTCTTATGATCGATTAAAACCAGATATCTCTCTGGTAAACTGGAAATAACATTTGTTGAGACTTTAAAGCACTAGCCTCTATTTATCGCGATCACCATCGACATTCCTGTTACAATTTTGAATAGTGGCGCAATCCTTAGAATCCGCGTTTTTTCATAATAGGAAGGTGCTCAAATAATTTCGAACAACTGGTAAAGTATACTTTCGAGGGTTAACTTTCATAATACGACCTTTGCAACTTGTTTAAGCGCGTCTTAGCCCGAAAGCCAGTTTGACATCACTGGCATTCAAGGTGAAAACTAGATCAACAACTTGCTATTGCACTACAGCTTACAGCCCATGTCTTCGGATGCGAAAATTGTCTGCGATGAGTCGTTCCGCCGCCTTAAATCGCATAATAAACCAGTGGTGCAGTACCTCGACTCAGCCGATTTCTTGATATGTGTAAATGCTGTGAGAGCATACATCTCTGCTGTAAGGATAAAAATCTTGGATTTTTAGCCAACATTGAAGAGCTCATTATAGAGCGTAGGTGAAACCCGTCGAAGTCGAGTCTGTCTTTGTCAATTTTATCTTCCTTCAAGATGAGTTCTCACCATCTTTCACGTAAGAACCTCTTACAGTTTATAATGCGAAATCCAATCGGCAGCAGTTGTCAAGAAAACAAATTCACCTAATTCCTTGCTAAGCGCCCAATTAGCTTGATAGCCGCTCCACCTCATTCTCTCTGATTCTGTCTATCCCCTCCTTCGAGTCTCCTTCCATAACAGAATGGGTACTTTTACCTCCATGGACAGTCAAATTGTGTCTAGTGACTATTCTACAAAATCGCCTCTGCCTGCGTAGAAAATCACACCCACAAAACAGTCGATGCTACTAGCGAGCAACAATCAAATGGTAATCTATTTTGCTTCTTTAAGTGTTGTAAAAACAAAAAAGCCACCTTTTGGTAAAGGCTCCGCAATCGAATAGCAAAAACGCAGTAAGGGAGAGACTTTATCTAAGAGTATTTATCAGTGCTTGACAAATCATCATGTCACCCCGTCTGTTTAATATTTGGAAGGGTTCCTGGCCACTGAGTTGTGCAACCAACTGTCTTCTCTATCGCACTTACGTAGGAAAACGCATTTTCTCCTCGACATTAATGCATAGCATCAAATCCATTCCCAGCTTAGCTCTTACCTGCAGGCCAGATTATGCTGCGGGTACAATCAACGCAAAGTGTTGCATAATTATTTAGCTCATTTGCCCCTGCAAAAGTGTCTTTCTCATCAGTCTTGGAATAATTGGCAGTAAGTAAGGTTGCAACTGTCTGCAATGGTAAAACTTAGCCTCGAATTCATCCTCAGTGGCTCTTGAAGCATCTAAATGAATTCCATTTGCAGCATTTGGTGCATTGTTTTGGCATTTGTAGTCTGCAATTATGTATTTAAATGTATCTAAATGAAACGTGAAATTTTGTTTACTTTCCATAAACTTCCCCCTTTTGTGACTGAGCTCACATCTAAAACTTCTACATGTGACTTTAGCTCTGAGCGTGGCCCTCAGCGTCGGAATTTTATGTGGCGGGGCGAAGAGGCAGACGCTAACCAAAAGCAAATCAGTTACCGGAGACCAGGGAATTGATAATGATGTCTATCTTATCAATGCAGTGTGATTAACACAGAGAACTTAGAGTAAAATCGTATTCATAATCAGCCAAGACTGAGGTGCCACCACGGCGTGAAGTGTCCTTCTTAAGCGACAAACCGTCCTTATGCTACGCCTGAATAAAAATTAAGTGAAGCGCCTTCCTCTAATCAATCATAGCCTCCACACACTCAGGTCTTACAGTTTTAAGCATCAACTTTCAACATCATCTAAGCAGGCACTCCAATATCGCTTTGGTGCGTTCCAAATGCTGCAGGCAGAAGAGGTTGCATGTGGAGTTGGCATTGGATGGCAGATGTGCTTAGAGCCGCACTTGGCTGCCTTCTTTGCAAACCTAGGCCACCTATACTAGCTGTTTTCTCCCCAAGCTGGTTGGCACCTTCCCTTCATTCTGCACTTATTCCACCCAGTCTTCGTTGCGGGTGTGTAGTATGACATACATCCGAAGAAATACACCACCGTAGATCTCCCTGCTCTCGACTTGGCAGAAATCTAATTTCATCATCATTCACCTCGACTAGACGGTGGATCAAGGCAGCGATAATGGAGAGTCGAATGAGCTTCAGCACTGCCAGTACCACAGGTGCTACCTGATCAAACGTGCCTTTGTGGTCCTCCAAATCACGTATTAAAATTCTGCAATGAAATGGTTTTTTTGAATTCGCTTTTACTCTATTCCATCAACTATCTCAGTGCCATATTTTATCAACGCGTTTTGAGTCTCCGCCTTACGACCAATTATAGCAAGAACTGTGACTGTACTTCCTGTTCCTTCATTCAGATAAATTAACACACCTAATGGATAATTTGGGAAAATATGCAAAAGAAATGCTGATCTAATTTGTTAGAAGTCCTATTTACTGATTGATGGTAAGAGGAAGTCGATTCCCTTTTTACAGGCTGCATGGCTGAGGATGAATGAATGTGCTTTCAGAGGAGCATCTCTTGCCACCTTTACGATTGGTGGCCGCAAAAATTAATGGCCCTAGAGGTTAGAAGGAAAGCATGAATGGATTGAGCAAGGGTTAGCCGCAACGTAAACTTTCTTTGTTGATAAGGCACTTCCTCAAACTAAACTAGCGATTCTATTGCGGTAAACGGCAGATTTGATGCAGTTCAGTTTGCACTGTCTGTAAAAAGCACGACCATATTATGCGCTCGTCGCCTTCTTTCCCCACCTTTAACTTATTTTCAATC
Organism: Taenia multiceps; assembly: GCA_001923025.3. Lineage (NCBI taxonomy): Eukaryota > Metazoa > Platyhelminthes > Cestoda > Cyclophyllidea > Taeniidae > Taenia > Taenia multiceps. The sequence continues at coordinate 6,416,090 of CM010316.2, forward strand.
CCTCTGTCAGCGTCCTTTTATATGACACCCATAGAACTTGCCTTCACAGTGCGTAACATTCACATTAACCACCGTTTAATAAAAGAGGTGGTCAATTATTTACACAGATAGACAGTGGATGAGTCAGACGCTTTTGAGAAGCGCTCATTGGTTTACTCACTGCCATGAGTGGCGATGAGTCGACTTGGATGAGCATGATGCCGTGTAGCTGCATCCATCACCAATATACGAATCCTGGTAATGTGAAGGTAGGAACGGATGGACAGAGCGGTAGTCGCATGAAAGAACGACCATCATCCTTTGATATAAGGGAAGGTAGAAAGAGTTTTGGCTGTCCGTTGTCGATCAACAGCACGGGTCGTAAATTCTCTGACTGATGGCCCTTTGTAGGGAAGCGAATTTACGCACTGCGTGTTGAGTGCGTCTTTAGGCGCTGGATTGATGAATGTGCACAAGCCATTTAATAAGTGACCACTGAATCTGCGAGACTAAATAGAGAGGGTTAGCTTTTTACTGCGCTCTCTAGGTCAGTGTAAACTTCCACCTTTACAGGATGGCTGAAACCCTGATGAGTGCTTTCCTGCCCCTCCGCGGCACTTCACACTGCACATTCGAACTTGCCTTTTGCAAGCCCAACTCAGAGGACACGGACGCTTAATTCAGGAACGGATATCTAAATGGTGATACACCTAATAAACCGTGGGTGAATCGCTGAGAGACCACGATAGTTCGTTAGTCGATAGATTGGATTCCGCCATCACCATGAAATGACGTCCTCACTGCTCCAATCACCACCTCAAGACTGCAACGTGGTATTGCAAATCTGCAAAGACCTCGCCCGACCATCATCGCTCCCATCGTTTTTGATCCTTCATCCTCCCAATCCTTTTCTTCATCCTAGACACCCAACATCGCCGAATCCTAGAATGGGACATCTAATGAAAATTTGAAAGTTGCATCAAATCTTAAATGTTCATCATCACCAACTCGTAGAACTTCTTTGACGGAAGTTGCGATAAAATGTTGATGAGTTTCTCTGCAGTTACTTAATCTCAGCACAATCAACATCGGTTTAGTAGACACTTAAGTGGATCGAGTAGATACAACCATCACTCACCTCGACTAGGTGGCGGAAGTGGGCAGCAATGATGTGAAGTCAATCGTGCTTCAGCACCGCTAACACCACAGCTGCAGACTGGTCAAGCTTGCCTCCGTGGTTTGCCAATATCAGCTGGGTGGAAGCAGAGATGCACGTGTTCTAGATCCTGCCATGCTGGTGTTCGTCCTGCCATTCAGCCACTTTTACTCTGCCCCACCAATCATGATAGTGTCACGCCCCATTAGCAACATAATCACCTACTTTGTGCGTTTTGAATCATGACCAACGGACAAGGTGAGATAATGACTAAGGCATTTCCGCAGCCCATTACATCGGGGCTTTGTGATTGCACCACACATTCCCTCTTCCATGTGGTTAGATCTCAGGTAAATTGAATGAATCCTCGAAAATATGCATAAAGGAGACGCTCTTTAATAAAAGGCACGTTTAACAAGTGAATTAACGCCAAAGGTAGGTCATCCCATCTTACTAGGCCACACGGCATGCAAGAAACAATTCAAGGTTGCTGAAGTCACTGATTTAAACGAGAAGAAATGACAAATACTTATCTCCAAACATATTTTGTACAATAAGTAGATCCTTTCGCTGTGACTAATTCCCACAACTAAGTTGCAAACGTTATTGCTTTTGTCATCCCACAATCGACATCGCTATGCTTAGAGAGACTGGCAAGATAGTAAGGACTTGCCAAGAAAATACAAAGCCAGTGAATGCTGTCCATCATGCCACTCGTACTACAGCTGGTTGACCACAGCGCAGCGTGTTCTTGCGGGATGATGTGGACTAATTCAGTGTGTACCATAAAAACTAGAAGAGACGAAACAAGTACAGGGATCGCCTTGAACTACTTTCAGGTGTTTCATTTTCGGTCAGCCAACATTAAGCTTGCTCAGGACTAGCCGCCAGGATGCAGGATCCGGATCAACTAGTTATTTGAGGGCGGTAATTCTACTGTTTACTCCACTTGCTTTTCTCTTTACCACACACTTGCAGACATCTGGTCCTGTGAGTATACATTGTAATTTCTTTGTCGTACGTCAATCAAACGCTGTCTCTCCAGACTGCTATCGGGAATAGCGGATCACAGAAGGAAGCTAATCAAAGGTAACCCTACGCATTGAGGTAGGTGGTATGAGTGCCTGCGGTTTGCTGTGTGGTAGCCGCACTCGACATGTCATGATTAAACATGTCGCCAAGGTTGGTTTACTTCGGTACATGCTAAGGGAGGCGAGAAGTGGTTTCCGTAGATTATATCTGAGTCACTCAGTCCGAGGTAGCAGTATCCCCATTTTGACACCCACCTAATAATTGGTTGCCACAGTTGGCATAGAATTAATTCAAAATTTGCCAAAGTTTGTAAGGCACCCAAACGCAGGCGAAAAACAATCAGAAGGTATGATGGGAAACTGTGATAGTGACAGGGTTGACGACTGGTTGACAAGCTGGATGTGTGGAGGTTGTGCTGGTTAATGTTGAAAAATCGTCAGCAGACTTTCTGTCTGTGACCTAGTTAGAAGAACTTGCATCAACATGCCATTTATGTAAGACTCTGTTTGTGCCATGACCTTGTGCCTGTTAGGCTGCGCGCATCGAATTATCTGCGTGGGACCTGCGCATATATCTGAGCAGCTGGACGCAAGATCTATGGTTACATTCTTTCGCCACATACAGAATATCAGCTGAAGTTTCGTTAGCATCCATTAGTAAATTCGTCAACTAACCATCACCGATGACCAGCTGCCATTTTAGCCAGTGAGCGAGACAGCTCGCTACGACAGGGAGGTAAGGGCTGCGATTTGTGAGAGAGGCGGATGCAGGTGTGAACTGACTCAAGAATTTCGACTTGGCTGATGCCATCTATTCATGCAATGTGTCTAACTGTGTGTTTTCCATGGACACAGGCCGTTTCCACATCGATACAATGGTAGATTTAGGCAACTACACAGACTTTCCTTGCAATAAGGTCCAAAGTTGACAACACTAACATCTTCTCTGCCGCCACAGAACCACAAATTTGGTTTGCTACGATTATCCAATATATGCACGCAGTAGTGATTTATAGCAGACGCCAATGATACGTAAGAAGTGAGAGGGGTATCGCAAGATAACCACAAATGTACAGGATGCCTAGTCCATTTAGAGGGAATAGGAATAGAACTAAATGCGGATTACAAAAGGAATAAAGAAGTGTAAAATTAATTGATTGTTGGTTAATAATATCACTGTGGAAGCAATGTTCTGCAGCAACTTAAACAAATTAATTGTATAAGGCGCAAGCAGATAAATTCTTCCACCATGAGAGGATAATTCGCCCATAAGCAGTTAAACTGGCAGTTTATTTTGGCGGATTAGAAGCGTCGCCTCAGTATCAGGTGGCGGCTTGCGCCATCGCAAAGCAGTGCAGTGACAAGCCACCTTCCACCATTTCACCTCTCACCTTCATAGATCACTTTACTTACCGCCTATACACATACATCAAGATGACTCCTGTGACATCAAGGAGGTTTTTAGTGCCTGCAACATTCTACGCACCTCACACTACGCAAATGATCTGCTTCAACTAACTTAGGGCAGTACGGACGCGATTGAGCAGTGTGTTAGCACTCTTATGATTTTGATTGCTAAAAGGCAAATCATTTAAGGCTGCTATGCTTCTTTGCCTCTAACGGCAATACATAGTTTTAACTGTTCCGCGACTTTTCATTCGTTCTTTCGCACTACCACTGCTTTATCCATCTGTGTCCTTTCCCCCGTTCATACGATCAACAATCGAATGTTGGTTGCGGATGCGAATGCATGGCTTTACTTGGTTATGCATGCTTCTGGGACGAGGTCAACGAAGCTGACAGCATAGAACGAGCCATTAAGCACTACTTGAGTAATCTCAACTCATCCCACTGACTACCTATGTAAAAATTTACTAGTCTGCGTCCAAGTGATTTCTCCTGGTGAAACTGCGTGGGTCAGCTCGCCCACCTGCACCTCTCTCTTCCACATGATGGAGAGCTTACATTCCTGTCGTGGCGGGCTCTATCCCTCACCAGACAGATGTTAGCTATGCTTATCTTTTCACCAGAGTCAGCAGCAGATAATCGTATATGATGGCTAGTCTATGACTTACTGGTAAGCGTTGGATACAATGTAGCTGGCCTGCGAGATGTCACGAAGTCAAAGTGGCTATATACCTTGCCTTCGCATGCTAATTTGAATGCACAAATCTTAGGCAGCCTCACGATAAAACGAACTGCAACGCCGATACGGTATTGGGGTTAGTGGTCACGAGGTCATGGCACCTGCATCCAGAAGGGATTTTTACATGAATGGTATGTTATTGCAGGGATGCCCCTTAACTATGTTAAATGTTGCACCCCAGCTGCTGATATTTCAACATCTACCAGTTCGCTCTTAGACCAGTCAACTAGTCAATTCGCCAGCGACACTGACTGACATCTAAGCCTCATGAGCACTTCTACTTGCATCAGTGACTACTGCTAACATATTTATAAATAAAAATTGCTGTTTGTGTTTGTATGCCTTGTTGACTACACAAGCATTTGAAAGTGGTCGATGTTCATGGCCAATGGGTGAGTGGACCCAGCATTGCATCAATTCCCGCAAAATCACCACCTTAATCTGTGGTAGAGGACAGCGGCTGAAACTGATTTCGAAGGTGAATCAGTCGTCTGTCATCGAACCTACGAATCAATTACTACGTTAAATTGACACTGTTTAGTAAAAGGAATTAGACAGGAGTGGAAGATGTGGGAAGTTCCACGAGTGCATCAAGTTGGAACTTTGAGAGAGCTAACGTAGAACCGATGTTTCGGTCCAGCATTGTCCTGCTCTTTACCGAATCATGCAGAACATTAATGCACTTCCATGCCAATTTCACATATTTTCTTCCTTTGGTCACATTGCTAAAGAGAATGCAAATACTTGAATTTGTTGACATAAGCGCTCGTTTTTTGGAGATCTAGGGAGGATTTAAGTAGCGTGATTAACTCGAAACAGCAAGACACATCTCGCTTGTGGATCAACGGCATTGAGAGATTTCCAACCTTGATCGCGAGGGGCTTCAGATTGTTCGCTTTGAGTAGACTGTTTGCGGAGATCAAGTTTCTTGTCCATGGCGCTACTTAATGATGAATTTACTTCTACTAACACTTCTCCTGCTGACCTATAAAGCACCTCGCTAAGACTCTACAGCATTCAAGCCACTTTACCTTCTGCGGCTATTAAGGGTTAGTATAGAGGGGGTGGGCGCAAAACACAAGATGTTTTCTCACTTTGTGGTGGAGGCAGGGAATAGATCTAGCATTTGAAAATCAACTCTTCAAATGTTTCCTTTCTTACAAACTGGCGAGTTTCGATGTCTCTGCCAGCAATGTAGTGGTTTTAGCATCCATCTCCTCAACCTTGAACTTTGATAACTAGAAACAAGCAGAAAAACCAGATTAGGACACTCTTCGTTTGTGATATAACTGATGGAATATAGTGGTCCGAGTTAGAGTCTTTCGTGGTACGCTATTTATTTAAAGGATGTAGACGTCTATTCAATACCGATGTCCACGTCCACTGAACGCTCCCTGCTAGAACGGTAATTTAAACAAAATACATTACAAATGGTTAAACGGACGTAAATGGTTCATTACGAATAGTGCTGTGGTCTGTGGTACCACCATAAGCGTGATAAGGGAGGAGACCGATTGGGCAGTCAAATGCCCATACCTAGATTCGAGAACCCGCCTCTGCCTAGTTGAGCCTGTGGAGAATAGAGCCATGAAAAAATGGAAAGGAGCTTATCAGGTTTTAGTTGTTTTTGTCAAGGTGGAGGACCCTACCAACCCAAAGAGTGCAGAGAGCAGGCCACTTCCTTCATTTATGTATATAAATAGGCATTCTGGTGTCAGGTCCCTATTTATCCTATGTTCGTCATATCTAGCAAGCCACCTAACCACGCGCATACAACAATCCGTTTGTCCACTTACCAACTAACGAACAATGGCAGTGAATAGTTCGTCGATGTTGTCACGACCTGCATCCATGAATTCACCCTAAACACGGCAATCGGCACCTACCAGGAAGTCGCTAGCTTCTGCTCCCTACTTTTTCCCCATGCATTGCCATGCGTGCCTAAATATATTGCTGCCTAGAAACGGGTGTCGTTTTCACATTGTCAGACTTTCGAGGCGATAGTGTGGTAAGCGTTGAGTTGGTACAGCAGCAGTTTTACGAAGTTTCCTTTCCCCTGCTGCCTAAGCGGAATTATTCCCTCCTTTGAAAAAAATACGTGAGTGGTTAAAATGCGACTGTCATCTCCTTTTACATGCACCAACGTCAATATCGCCCGGACGCGCGTTCAACCCTAACCCCCAGAGGGTTACCACAGCATTGAATGTTTAGTCGCACAACCTTGACGTCCATCCGAATTCTAGTGGTTCGTTTTGAATGTGGTCTCCTGGGCGCCATGACTGTTCGATGTATTTAAGTCGAAAACGCCCGAGTAGCGTTTGATAACGCAATTAATCTTTTTACCTGGAGATCTGCAGGAAGGAATGTTAGAAGCTGTTTTTTAGGAATATACAAATGATATTCATGGATGGAACAACATTTCTCAGCTTGGTGGCTTGTCCTTGACATTTTTGACTTATGATGTTTAAGTTGCTTTGCGTTTTATCGTCCTTCTCTTCCCTAATTAGTGCTGTGTGGTTAGAATTACCACACTTTACTGCACTTAGTCCCGGTCAGCCAAAAGCATGACCATTTTCTTGCCTACAATGTACCTCAATCGACTTGGCAGTTCGTGTTTCCAAAAAAAATGCTATTACTTTACCTTTCTTCAGACCTTCGAGTCTGTAGACCTTCAACTGAAAAGATCAACTGCTTAACCTAATGTTAGTCGAGCCTTAATTGGCTGGATTGCTTTGTCTAATCATGAAGCCCGGGTGACCAATTATGAAATAAAGTGTAGCAATTGAAATGAGTCTCAAGTTTGTGTTATTGAGAACCTTAATATTGTGATAGTCCTCTTTGGCTTAGGGTTGCACACAAAGTCACGTTTTCGACTTTGCTACATGCTGAAGGGGTGACGATAGTGCTTTGACCGACCACGTTGAATTTGAATTAGCCCAAGTAATAAGTCCGCTTGGGCATCTGGGAGCAGGAGATTGCGTAAAACCGTTGCTGCTTTACCCACTTATCGCTAAATGCGCTATCACCTTTAAAATCTGACAGATTTACAGATTAGAATTAGTGATGGTGTGATCCAACCGATTCCGACGCTTTGTCTTTAAAAATGTTCTTGGCTGCTAGGTCATGCCAGAGCAGGGTGGAAAGCTTTCTCAAAGTATTGCATAAATTTATCCCTCTTTCAAAAACAATTTCCTCATTGTCATCCATTTTTGACCATGAAGTGGGTTCAAAAATAGCCACCGCGAGTTAACTGTGATTTGGTTTACACCCTTCCTAGTTGTCAAGAGAATATGGCACCATCGCCACTAATTACAAGGTCAATTAGCGCTGAGCTATGGACGAATTGCGTGTTGCCATTGTGTCACTGATAAATGATTATGCAGGGAGTCTCTCGAGCGCAGTACAAATAAACTCTCTTGCATCAGAGCCGACAGCTACTTGACTTGTCGTCAGAAACACTCAAAAGCGCAGCCCTGTTTACATGTAGGCAGGAGGCGAAACACAGCGCGCCACGACCATAGACACCGACGCAGCGCACCACCCGGATGCAGCCAGTACCGTAACTGCCTTCGCGGTTTATAACTATCGAATACTAACGAAGAGGCATGCCTATCAGCTAGAGCATTGTCTGACATAATGCTACTAACCCAGTCGAAACGTACACTGCTGATAGAAGGCAGGGTGCAAAAGCATGGACCAAAGCGACTAGCTATGTTGTTTGAATGCATCGTTAGATACAGTGTTATCCCTGCTTAGTTTATGAGTGATTTACGATTTGTCTATGGGCTTTTGTTGCAAACTTATTTGTCATCCTTTTAACATTTCGCATGAGAGGGCCAGGCGATTACGGGAAACAAATACTATTAATCATGGTCTTTGGTATTCAGGCTGTTGAGGAATCCACCTCAAAGACCTGCAATCCAGTGTCAGTTTTATTTGACACAAAAATTGATAGCGAACGTATGCCTTACAGATTCCTTTGGAATGGTCAAGAGAAAAGAAAGTGAAAGACCTTGTCTGAAGTAGTTTCCGATGCTTGACAAATTATCTTGCCGGAGTGTGCGATCATCTGTCTGCTTAATGGCAATGCCGTAGGCGAATATATTTTCGCCTCTACATTAATAGAGAGCATCATTTCCAGTTCTCACCTGGGTCCTAATTTTGAATTAGATTGTGTTATGAGTATGATCAGTTCCAAGTGTCGCATAAGTGCTGTGGCGAATTTGCCCTTATGAAGTCGTCCTTCCAATTAGTCTTGGAGCAATTGGGAGGCGGTGAGGACTACGCCTGTCGGCAATGGTAGGATTTATTCGGCCTCGAAGTCATCCTCGAGTACTCTTGAGGCAATCAAATGTCTTAAATTTCTAATATTTGGTAAATTGTTCTTGTCATCTGTAACCTGAAAATCGTGTATTTGAATGCACCCTAGTGAAAGGTCTAATCTCTATTTTCCTTTTTTAAAGTCACCACCTCTATAATTGAACCCAAACCTGAAACTACCCTTTGTGACTTTAGCTAAGACAGTGGCTGCCAGCATTGAATTTGTGTGTGGCGGGCCAGAGTCAAACATTAACCGCGAACAATTTTTGCCGTCGATAGCCGGAAAGGCATGAACGATGCTTGGCTTTTCGATGCAGCATAACCCATCAGAGAGTGCAGAGCAAAATCGAATTCATAGTCAGCCAAAGCTAAAGAGCCACTGCGATGTGAAGTGTCTAATTTAAACGACAGCTCCTTTCGCATGCTACATTTTAGGCTTAAAGGGGAATGAAAAGGAAGCTCATCTCATCATCATTCGTGGCCCCTATATGTCTTTATGTCTTGCAGTTTAAAAAATCGCGTAGACGCATGCGTAATGTTATAGACAGAAGAGACAGCACATAGAGCTGGCAGTGGACTACAAATGTACCTAGGGTCGCACTTGACTGCATTCTTTGGGAGCCTAGGCCCCCTACACCAGCTATTTCCTCCTCAATCTGAATATAAAGACTGACAGCTTTTCCTTTTTCTGCAGTTATTCTACCAAATCTTCCGCACAGGTGTGAGATACGATATTTTCGCAAGAGGGGAAAGCAGTACCATGGGTCTCATGGCTCTAGGCCTCACAGAAGTAGACAATCCCATCCTCCTTATAAATATTATCTATTTAAACATAGTGCTATTACTCGGCATCAATAAAAGCTACTTTACAATATGGGTCAGACGTTCCTCCTACTTAACCTCTTTGCGTTACGCCTCTAGAAATGCTGGGTTTTCTACCCAATCAACAGCACGAGCTGTTAACCTACAAAAACTCACCTCTCCCACTTTTATAAAAGTGTAAGTTGTAATTGATTTATTCATATGTAGGTAATTAAAAATTTCTCATCACCATACCCTTTCATTTTATCATCCGCTGCTTCCATGAATTGAAGCGATAGACGGAAAGCAGTTCATGGCAGGCTATGACAGCAGTAGCATTGAATCAGGCAAAATTATGCAGGAATTAAGCCTAAAAAGGCGGCATCAAACACCAAAAGCCCAATGTACCAATAACGAGGTAGACAAAAGAGCTAGCTCACCGTCAGCAAGCAGGTGAAATTTTACTACTACACAGTCATGTCCGGTGGAACTTGCACATGAAAGCTGGCCAGCTGACACTGAAAGAGGAGAGTTAACCAGTCACACTTGAAAGCAAAGGGGATTTCTTTCAAACAATGGGAGAATTATTAAGTTTGCATACCGAATTTAAATGCTGCTGAGACAGGTGAGAATCCGCTTTCATAGGAAGCAAGGCAAGATTCCACAGAGAAAAATGCACATTTTTGCTTGATCCAATGCAATCTGTATCGTAAGACCAAATCATCTTACGCCGTTGTTGCAACTCTGCACATAGAATGCAACGTAGTCCATCAGTATAGTCGCTTTCATTCAGGCAAGTTGATCTCCCTGAAAGGGAACAAATGTCTCTCTCGGCTAGGCCAAATCAAATGTGTACCCATCTCACAAGTTACGTCATAGTCCGATTCACTACCTAGCATTCCTAACTAAACCGTTTCGCACAACTTAAAGGACGTGGTCTAAAAAAATGTGAGTAAACTTCTCTTTGTGCCGGGCAAATATGTACAGCAGAAGATAGGAATAGCTGTGATAGCAGCACCTGCACGGAATGCACGCAACTCGTCCCAATTCTGCGAAGGAAAGAAATTCATATAACTGCTGCATAGATTCGCCTAAAAAGACCTCAAATTTGGAAGGCCAAATGAGTGAGGATCATAAATCGAGGCACTGAAAAGTATTTGCCCACGTGCGCCAACTCGAAATGGTACCGAAGTTGGCTATGGTAGCTGAAGTGTCGGAAGCAGACTAAACAACCCACTGTCATGGTATGCTATGACGAACTGGGGGAGAAGAATTGATGACATGGTCGCGATGATGAGCTTTGATCAATGACATGCGTTCGCGCTATAAATGATGAACACTCGGTTTGACAGGTTTGGCTACAAAACGCCGCGTTGAGCTGTGATTTAATGACATCAGACCCTTTTTACTACTTGCATTTCCAGGTTATAGGTTTGCTTTTTGGATAAAATGAAGTATCACACTGTACACCGAAAATTTCAACCACCAGAGTTCGGGCAGTAACGTGTCGCCGCTGATTTTGGTGAACAGGGATTGTCATGCCGAAAAGGCTGCATAAGTTGTTTATTTGATAAGTGCCAATTTGGTTGATTTTGTCCACTCTACGTGGGTTATCATTGCGAGTGAACATGTCAAAAAGTAGCGAATTACGAATGTCTACAGAAGCCACTATATTTTATTTTGACCATTCTGCATACGATGCAAAATACGTTGCTTGCATGTTGACCAGTGACATGGAAACTGGTGATGAGAGGTGATTTTTGAATTCTAGTCTTTGCAATGTGGGGATTCAAATCGTTTGCTACCGTGGAATGGTGGCCCGCGCATCGCCCACGCTGCTCTACACTCATACAAACCAGGGTGCTTCGGTTTTTGATGACTATACCTCTTTGAAATTTAGTGCACTACAGACCACAATAAAAATAAAAAGGAGACGCAAGTTTAGCATTCAAACGGAGATGCACGATGGAGCCTCCCCATTTCCTTTACGAAATCCATAGCTTTCCACCAGTTATAAAATTAGTCAACTTTCGCAAACCACCGACATTTTAGGTAAACCAGTTCTTTATAATCAGTTTTCTTTTCTGAGAGAGGCAGCAATTAATGATACCAGCGTTTCCTTGCATAAAATATTTGGATTTAATGCAGCAGCGGACAGTTAAATGCCTCCCAATAAAACAATACCTATGACCTTTATGCAAGACCTAGAATTTATCATTCGATGTCTAGATAACAACTCGTGAAACCATTTTGTTACGTTGCCGTAACTAATCTTCAGTGCTTAAACTAACTTGAAGATGCTCTCTAAAAGGTTCTGCAGCGTGGTGCAAACAATCGAATGGGTTTATGCGTGGTTTTTATGCCAAGAAATAAGGTGTTTGCTTTATGTAGAGGTTGCATGGAATGCATCCGGGCATTGTTTCTTCTAGCTTTTGTTAGTACCTGCAAATGTCACGTAAAATTGTAGCAACCCCTACCCGAAGAGACACAGAGGGATACCAAATAGTGCAGTTTTAATCCACTTTAGTTTTCTTTATAATGCAAGATACACCAATTCCTCATTGTGAGCATGCCCACTTGTGGAGGATAAGACAAATAAGCTTGAACACTGGAGAGGGAAGACTTCAATAGACACCATGTTGACTGACGCTGATGTGCAAATACATATCGGATCAGATTTGTTGACAAAAATGTAGCTTACTGTAAGATGAAGGAATATCTTGAAACCATTTAAAATGACTTGAAAGTGCTTCGAAAGATGACAACTTTGACGCACAGGGATCTCATGTCCTTTGTAACTCAGGTTTTTCCATTGCCTTGGTAAACAAATTACCACCTATCTGGAGGTCTTATATCATCAGGCCTCCTTCTGATTATAGACTCGAAGTTACTGCGGTAAGTGCTTCAAACTTATGGTTTTGTCGGCGAAAAGCATTTTCATTTACCTTACCAATTATACTATGCTGTGCGCTTAAGACTTAAGACACCATCAATCATAATGAATTGGTCTTGTGGGACTCACCATCAACTGTGATAATCAGAGACTAAGAGAATCTTGCGGCTGAGTACGGTAATATGCATGGATCACATGTTCAACTGGGCAGAGATTCAAAATTGCCGTAATATGACAAGCGGCTCTTATAATAGCGCAGTGAATGGCCTTCCCCTACTGTGAGGAGTAGTGTATTTACGTGCCTATGTATTTACGCGCCTATGACTGACTGAAAGTTGTATTCTTTGGTAAGTAAGATGGCTGCCAACTACAAAAAAGCTTCAAATTTAGGTCATTTGCAAACCAAAAGTGCCTATATGACCAAAATTTGACAGAATGAGTGGAGCAATGGGACTCAAATAGGATGGTTTCAACCGAGTCACCAAATTGCATGTCGCCTTTTCCTCCTGCGCATTGGTTACGAAATTTGTTTTGCGTTAGCATGCTGCCTAGTACCTTTTCCTTTTGCCTTGTTGTTTTTACTGGCGAAGACATGGTAAAGCGGGAATACAAGTGCTTTTTTCACTGCCTCACATAAACATCTGATAGGCACTAGTATACAAGAATTATATGAGGATTGAGTAGACCAGGAAGACTAATGTGAAATAATCGCTCTAAACTAACTGCTAATATTTACAGGAAGAGAAATTTTGATGCAGGTAAATAGGATTAAGGCACTACTGATAAAGTCCTTAATTTATCGGAACGCTACTGCATTTGATTACAATCAACTCTCTTGTACATGAATCTCACAACCAGAAAATGTGAACATTTCTACATCATTCCAGTCGTGAATTTTGAGTGCGCCAATGATCAATTGTGTATTTTACATGAGTCTGAGGAATCACAGCTAACCTACTCTACTGCTATGCGGGTAGACTGCAGACACGAGGCCACAGAGTGGCAAAACCACGAGGCTAACGGTTGGTTAAGCTGCTAGAGGCTTGACAGAATACCAAATGCGCATTTACGGTAGAGGGTTGATCTTGTGAGTAAGGTGACTGTGACTGTGACTGTGACTGTGAGCCAGCTGAATGCGCGCCTGGGTGTGTTGTCACCCCATTCGATGGAGTGAGTTTGTCCACTCTTCTCCCGATGATTGGAACCTTATTGGTCTCTGCATGCAAGCCTGCCAAAATACAGGTGCTGCCTTCGAGTAATCAGTAGGTTCACTTTGAGCACATTGGTTTGTCAACTTTGCGTCCACAGCATCCAATCCACACTTACGCTTAATGTGAGTCTGCAAGAAGGCGTACAACCTTACCTCGATGGCACTAGTAAGTCAACGCTGGCGGAGTCTCTGACACACTCAGCTATTTCGGTCGAAACGAATGCATCTTGAGCGCCGATCAAACCAAGCTAGATAGACACATTCCATTCTCACTGCTAGATAGCGCCGACTGGATGTTTCATCCACTTGCAGATGCTTCCCGAGTTCTGCTTACTGTGTGCTGACTAACGGCTCAGCGCCATTGTGAGTGACATCTCTATTTCCAAACGATAAAAAGGAGTGCGACACAAAGTTGTTGGCAAAACAATCCCACACACCTCAGAATCTGTGATAGCAAAGCTCAAACAAATTGCCCAACAAGCTGCTGTTTGTGAAATATTTTTGAATGACAATTGTGAAGTTCAGTGCAGAAGCTCATTTCATTACAGGGGAAATGAAACTGAGCCAAAGGGTGACACACGACGCCAACTGTGCGTTTAGTGGCAGGTCAGCAAGCACAAGTTGGTGGCATTTATTTGTGAGCGGTATAGTAAAAGCCAGGGATGACATGCAGTGCTTACCTAAGTCGAGCAACCAGAGCCTCAGTGTAAAATCATTGGTGAATTTGCCCATCCAGCACCAGCCTCGCAACGAATCCAAATATGCAGCAGTATCACTAATTCGGGCGACAAGCGCAACAGCTGTTGCATTCGCCTTTTCACCTCTATCGAAAGTCAGGAAGTGACGTTCTACTTTTAGCCTCAATTGGCTGGATATCTGCAGGAAGCAGTCATACCGTATAGGATCTTTGGCTATTCAGAGTCGTAATTTGTCATTCAAGCATTTGGTCTACCACTGTTAGACGCTATGACACCCACTTCTGCCTCCTCACACACACTCAGTTTAAGTGGACTTCGCTCAGCTCCTCCAATGTCTCGCTCCAAGCTATTCACTATGTGCTCCTTCTTGCCACACCATCCACTTTGCTTGTTGATGGCGCTCCAAGGAGAGACCACATCGGATTCATTTGCTGCAGTGATAGTGATAGTGATTGATTGAAGCTAACTTACCATCGAGAAGAGGGAGCATGAGGTGGTGTCACATGGTGCTCACTCGCGGTGCGTGCAGACGATGAACCAAACTGCTGGCAGGGGGTTGGCTGCATCTCTGTGCACTGACCGTGGCAGGGATTGAGGTGAGCACAAGATTGCAGTCAAATGTCAGTTCTGCTTGTCACTGGTGGCTACTCACACCATGCGATTGAGTGAGTTGTTGGAAAGGCGGCGTCTCATGGTGTGGCACCATGCAACATCAGATCCAATTGTGCGCACACTTCAGGACCTGCATCGAACACCTTTCTGCATAGTAATGCTAGAATGCCAAGCTGCAATTTGTGTGTAGCATCGAGCAATTCTATGGGAAATGCAGAGTGTTGAAGAGGATGCATAAATTGTGGACGACAATGACTGCATTTGGACAGGTGTAATTGACAAATTTATGGCATCCACACCTTAGATTATCGAAGCCAACTGGTAGGTGGTTGGTTGAACTGGGTTGAATTCTACGTATTCGTTGAGTGGTGGCACTGAATTGGTTTCGTCAGAACGGATAGCGGCTGCCCCACTGGGCCAGGAAGGGCAGTGATTAATGCTTGAAAGGCGCATTGCATTAATATGAAAATGAGACGGCAAAAAGTTCACAAAATCACGAAACAGATTCTATACTGTGCAGATGTGCAAAGCACCCAAAAGCTGCAGTGCGAACATGAGGTTCTAAGCAATAGTTTTGTGCAAATGACACGATGTTGAGACCATTTAACAACGCTTCCTAGCAGTGAATGAGACATCTTAACGTCGAGAAAGCAAATCAGCATTTGTCTTACGACATTGGTTAAGGCACTTCTAACTGAGTGGCGGGACACATTGAGCACAATAGAATCCTTTGCCTACAACTCATGCATGTGCCAGTACGGTTCCCGTGTAGTAGGCTTATGCATCTCAAGTCTGCAATTTCGCCTCCTCTTGGGTGACGAGTAGTGTGTTCGGAGCAACGCAGGCACCCTGGTGTAAATCAGCACGTGCACTGATCCGGTGACCGAAGTTGCTGCGTGGGTAAAGGTGCTCTGTAGAGCATTGCAGCTGCCAGTGAAGTCGAGTGAGCTACAGTACACGAAGGCTATCTCGCTAACGCTCCAAGTCATCCACGTATCCGCCGCCCCCCCCCCCCAGCAATGCCAAATTGACTTGTCTAACATGAAACAGAATGAGACTACCGATGACCAGTTAGCTGATCTATTCCGAATGGTGTTGATCATCAGCCACTCGATTCTTTCTTATTCCCACCACTCACCCTCTCACCAACCCATCTACCTGCACAATGCTATGCCTCCTTTACATTCCTACATGCACTTGTGCCAGCTACTTTGCCCACTTGTCTCTCACCTCCACTCATTTCGCCCAATGCCACCCACCAAGAGGCAGCTGCCACATGTTTGGCGCCCGAATCCAGCTTAAAGAGAGTGCGTCACCAAATCTCATCCGCTAATGCTTTGCCAGATCTTCCCTTTGTTGTGCACAAATCATCATTTCGCTTGACCGCAAGGCAAAAGCAAACCACTCGGTAATTTAGCGAACTTTATTAAATTTAAGTGCTGAAGAAGCTAATCATGCGAAGACGAACAACTACATTGAAGATCATTTCAAAAGCGCTGTAAGGCAAACAAACTGTGCCAAAGTCAACATGGTGTCGAAGCGACTTCACATCTACAAAGGCAACAAAATTTGCGCAACGTTAGTTAAATGTGGCTAACTTATTTTGGTATATTAGCAAGAGCATTTATCATCTGCTTTACTTTGGCACCAATTTCGTTACTCATATGTGAAGTTGCAATTAAACAATCTTACTGTTTATTCTGCACCCTTGGCATGGGCTGCATAACCTAAACAGAAGAAAGGATTGACTCAGTCAACTGCTGTCTGCAACAACGAACCATCGCAACACAAATGCTCAACGTTGGTCACCTCATCAACCATGAGAATGCAATTCCGCTCTCCACAGCAAGCTGGATGTACACTCCAAACCAAGAAATCACAGTGCTCTGGAAGTGCTTCAGTCAATCCGTACTATCGTAAGTCTGGCATAGTGGCGTAAGCAGAGGCATTGTTAAAACGGCACGTTAGTCGGCTGTGATGGAGACAATCGTCTGAGTGGAAATGCGGCAAGGCAACGGAGAGACTGAAAAGTGGGTTAATAAATGGACTCACGATTGCACTCTGCCACTTCCGGTGAATCTCCTAGGGACAATTTCAAAATCAGTGCGTCGCAACACGGCGTTTTCATGCATGGCTCTTTTATCTACACACAGACATGCAGTTCACACTTCCTAAAGCAATTGTCCATAATGGACATTAAGATGTGATGAGCAACAGCAACAGCAACAAAGCAATCGTTGCAAATGACTGATTCGCCTTGCTCACCCCTCTGCCCATAGTCGACAGATACAACCAAAGCTGTGCTATTGCCAGTGAAAGTAAAGCGATCACGGGTTCCGTCGGTTTTGCCCGGAAAGACCCCACGAAATACCCGCAAATCCCTTTCCTCATCCTTCACCAAGCCGACTGAAATGAGTGCAAATAGAAAGGAGGGATGTCAGCAGAAGCGAATCAGTTGGGAGATATTTCGGTTAGCTGGGTGGTAGTAGAACGGTGTGGAGGATATGAATGAGTACCATTGGTTGTGAAAGTGCGTTGGACTCACCACAGACAGGGTTCTGATTAAGAACAAGTTGAGCTCCCCACCAAGAGCATTGGGGTACCGCGTTGAGGTAAAATACGACCTATTTCGGGTGAGCACACATTAAATACACAGTCTCCCATGGCGGTACGTAATAGTAGTGCATAATATAGGAATGGAAGATGTATCCGCTGCTTCCTCTAACTTCCTCTAACTGGACATTGCACAAGTTTAACAAGCATTGCGAGAGTAGTTAGGTCAAAGGCCATGAAGACTCAAATTTGAGTGTTCGGACTGGACTGGTAAGGTAGGATTACCGGCGATTTTGTTTCTGCACCTCTGACGGCGAAGCTAACTTCGAACTTCTCCATGCCTTGGACGAAGCGTGAGAGAGGAAACGACGTGTTCCCGCCAACCTCACCTGTCACACGGCAAACGCAATCGCACTTAGTTTGACACCTACATTTGTGCATAGAATCGATGCTGCGTTTCAAAATGGAGCCGTGGCAGAAAGTGTGAGCTATGCGAAAACTGTAAGCTACATGCTGTCGAACAAAAAGTTGGGCTGCCTGTTTTGTTGTATATTGTACGTCCGAATTGCCGCATATGTGTGCTGGTTATTTTTATGCCGCATCTCCTCTACTTCTCTGTCACTGCCTCTTCTCATGTATGCGATATTAATGATAATGCGTGGATAAACGAGGTTACCTGGAGCAGGCTTCGGAAATTTGCATTGCGGTGCGAAGAATGTGGTTGAAGAGTTTCCTACATTGGGTCTGACATTGGTCAGCACCAGGACCTCTTGCGCTCGCACGTTGTCCAGGTCGATTACAGCTTTATCTAAGGCGGATAAAATTGTGTGTTAGCTGCATGTCAGAAATTGTAGCCAACAGGCTTCATAACCATGCAGGCATCCATGTCTGAGGAAAACACCCGTGATTAAAGGAGGTGGAGTGCATATTCGAAAACTGCTCACTGAGTTGACAATGCAATTACTATGAGGTGATCGCTTCTCGTGGCATTGCAGTCATCAACAGAGCATACAACACGTGCAAAAGCACCGTTACTGTTTTCCAAAGCACTCTCCAAATGAACTTTACGCAGCGCTAGTGTTCAAAGCCAATTTATCAGGAATATCGAAACAGTACAACCGAGTGAGTGTTGATGATGATTTCTGGAATCCCAATCCTACCATCAGTTGCCTTCGTTTTATTTCTATGACGAATAAATCCAACTCTGACAATATCCCTTTGCAAACCTATAAATATGCCTCCAAAAAAAATTTCAAAACGGTTTTCGGAGGTGCGATGGGAAGACCTACCACTGGAACTGGAAGTGCACCTTCGAAAGTGGCACTAGCATTGACAACAGCAGAAACAGCGACAGCAGGAGCATAGTATCCCCCATGAAATAAATACTGCCACCCCACCTAACCTAGTCAGCATCACCTCCATTGTAACACGACTGATCCTCCAGCAGGAGACGAAGACGACTTCCACAGGGTGATGGTCGAAATGCGGGTTGACTGCCATTCCTGCCTATACGGCCCGTCATTGCAGTGGCGTCGCCTTCTGCCCATCACCTCCTTCAACGTTGACTTTCTTCCCTTCCAATGAAAAAGAAAGTGGTGTCAGTCGAAAGTACAAGGACCGATGCGCAGTTCCGAGTGGACAAGCCTCAAAGAGATGCGTAAATGAGTGCAATTAAGATTGATGTTCGAAGGAATATGTAAATTGATAGCTGAGGAATTGATTGACGAGTAAACTAATACATGAGTTTAAGGAGGACGAACGATGAGTCCAGAATGAATGCACATTTAGATGGGCAGATCATGGAAGCCCGGGGGAAAATCAGACAAAGTGAACCCTGATTTGCTGGTCAAGGCTCATGATGGTCCAGTATAACTGTCTTCAGCAGAAGCAGCATTCGTATGATCTAACCACTTCTCAGTGAGCTTTTAGTCGCAGGCAAGATCATCCCTGCTTATACAGAAATTGACGCAAATGAGGGACAAGAAAAAGGGGTCCACCTTACAGGCCAAAGGCTTTGAGCTGGCCACCCAGGGGAGAGTTGATTACTTCCACGTCACCCCTTTCATTGCTACTTCACCCGACCATCAGGAAGGCGGGAGTAAAGAATGGGTGCACGGGACGCAGTTCACCACTGATCTTCGACCATTTCTGCCCAAAGCACACTCACCCTAGTCGCCTTACTCAAGTGGACCTCCGAGACTACCCAGAAGCAGCACAGGACTTTCCAGTGATTCTTAGCTTCGCTGATAGGCTGGATTTAGTGATTTCAAAAGGCGAGGTGAGCGAAGAGGATGAATGTATTTGTAGTTCTAGAGGACTAGGGAGTGGGATGAGGGCTGATAAGCCTTAATCGCAAATGAGGTAACGACTAGTCTAAGACCTCTGTCAGGACCTTTGAAACAAAATCCGCCAAATGAATGGGTCAGAAAGATCGGTATGTTACCAAATACGCAAAATGGCAGCTATTATGGCGACGCCTAAATCCATAATTAGCGCACAAATAAATAAAAGTGAGGGAACAGTAAAGCACAGCTGGACGAATAAACACGGCATACGTGAGCACTTCGTGTGATGAGTGGGAACATGGGAAACTGATAATGAAAAAAGTTTAGAGAGGCAAAGAAGGGCAGCCTGCACCCGCGACCCGGTCACCTTCCCACCCACCTCTGCGGCATCACTCAGCGCCTCGGTAAGGCTGCTCCAAACTCCGAATTTCACCCCATCCACCGCAGAGACAGTCTGAATGCCAGCAATGGGGTCAGTGTATTTCGCATAGCCATGTCTTCCAAACACGTCTTTCTCAGTAAAAACGAATAACTTGCAGCGCCATGCAAGCATCGAAAACTCCATTTAAACAAAATAGCTGAATAGAGAGTTAATAAATTGGTGGCCAATCCGCCTTTGCAGGGATTCTTCAGAAGTGGCATATTTGACACAGCATGCTCCACAATGGTCGATTCAGAAAGGCTTTTAAAAAAGCGATAGGATAGAGAGCCCCAAACATTTGCAATGTGTTCCAGAAGATCCATTCCAACCGCGGTAATTTCAGTCTATGCCAAAAAACCCAGCCCAGTGAGACTGAATCCATGCATTTCGGCAGCTCAACTACACGCCCTTCGCATTTCACCATCAGATCATTCAAAATGACGTAGTTACGAGTCAATATAGCCAGAGACAACAACCAGATTGCGTACAAATCGATTCACTTTTTACCATCCAAAGGAATGCCTGATTCAGCTATCATTCTGGCAAAGTAGTGTAAACTTAAGCAATCTCATGAATTTTTCAAGAAACAATTATGCACCCAATGGCCACTCCTGCAAAGCAAAATTATTCTCACCTGACTACGTTCCATCCTACAACTGCTTCGTCTTCCACTTAGCAGCGCGTACTTTGCCGAACACTCCGTCGTTGGTCAAAGCAACCCACTTGGCGTCAGAGCATGGTGCATTTCCTTGCTTCAGACGTGATGGCAAAGCATAGCCGCGATTTCATATTAAACCATTCGATAAAAGTAATTTCAAATGCAAAGCCTCAAGTCGCTTGATGCGAGACAGAGCAACGGCATCTTAGAGTTGTAGGCGGACCTACTCTTTAGGAAGGGACAGAAACGCCTACCGACGCAACCCTCGGTTGCACAAAGCCTTTGTTAAACTGGCATCCAGGTGCCCCCACCTAGGAGTCACTGAAAAGGAGCAGGAATGCGAAACCATAAAGATGACCGCATTGACGAATTGTCGTTCCCCAACAAGGAAAAGTAGCTATGTGGAAAAAATTTACCGGCTCATACTAACGCATGGTTATTTATGGAACCAAGTGTATGAGTTTGTCAGGTTCAGAGCTTGAATAAGCATTACCAAATGAGTAAGAAGAATAAGAAGGAGGGGCAGTGCACTCTCCAAATCCGGTGTGACGGCGTCATGAAAGTAATTACTGATCATGAAAAACGGGACCTTATGCTGACTTCTAAGCACAGCACTTTCCTCACACCAATCAATTGGGCCTTACTGTTTCACAGTTCTTCTTTAACGCCCTTTGCAACACTTTCCACTGCGCACATACATCTCAGCCATCGTTATCGTCCGGCCTTCCACGAGTCAAAAATTCACCAGCACTAATTGCGCCGACGGCTCATCATACATCACGCACCACAGACACACAGACAGGGCGCAGTCCTTCAGACATGTAATGGTGCGGATCTGAAGGCTGTGAAACGACCCGTGACCAGGCGCTTCCGGAAGAGGCAATAATGCAATGTTCTTGCAATGAAACAACTTCATGGTCTGCCACTGTCATGACATTCATGCACCCAACACGACAGCTCTCTCAAAGCTGGTGCAGGAGCAAATCAGCTGCTGCATCCGTTTCAGCCAATAAGCATCCGGATTCAAGTCGAGAGAAGCAGTGGAGTGTACCACGTCGACACTGACACATGCGTTTTACAAGTCCAACAAGTGACAAGTAAGTGCGACAAGTCCCACCGAAAACTACGCGGACTCATTTGACCATCCGATCCCCTGCGATTTGATATCGTGGACAAGTTACATTCGGTAATGCCCAGTAATACAGACCACATCGTGACTACGACGCAAAATTACAACGACTGATACTCAAAAGAAATTTTGTCGACAAATAGGAAGCCCAGACAACTGGTTCAATGGTAAGTAATCTCACCGAATCATCTTGTTGGGTTGTATGAACACGAGTACAATGCAGGTTATGGTGTCATGCACACAAATTTTGAGCAGCATTCCCACCATTTCGAGACATTTGCAAATAAGGGTCACCACCACAAAAGCTACTTAGCTTGGAGGTGGTCTTTCGTGCACCTCACCGAATTCTACGGTGCATGGCATTGGCGAGGAAATCTCTGCAACCCAGTCAAGGTGAAAGCCAATTGGTAAGAATCTTCAGCAATATTAGACTAGGTTGAGGGGGAGGAAAAACATTCATGTCAAAGCAAAACAATGGATAGTGGCCAAAAATTCGGAGTAAATTCAATAAACATTTGTGCTGGAAAAAGAGAACTTGCATTTTTAACAAACTAAGAGTCTTGAACTCCTATCCCCTTCCCTTCTGCAAGACATCAACGAGGGGCAAGAACCACCCGTGCGCCACGTTGCACCACACCTACAGCCAACTCGGCTTCGCATTCCTCAGTATGTGGGCTCTCAAGTTCACACCGAAGAACCTCGCCGCCAAATCAACAACGCCATCAACAAGTACAGAGACATCAGCAGTGGTAGCAGAACCATCAGCTGTAGTACCCTCACTTTCAGGTGCAGTAAGGACAGCAATTTGGCCGATGGAGTTTGCCATTTAAAAGAAGACATACCATAGACGCACAGCGAGGCACGCGGTCTTAAACACGGAAGTCTACGCAAGCGCTGAGTACGACACTGCGGCAGATGGAGGCGAGGCTGTCAGGGAAATCGCTGGCGATCTCGCCAAGGCGGTCTTTGTGATGGAATCTCAGCAGGAAACTGAACATGGCACCATCGTGCTGATTCAACAATAGGGAGTCAGACATTGCCTTTGACTCATCGAGCTCCTCGCCTGTAAGAAAGTGAGAGTTACACTAGGGCGACGAACTGAGAGGCTGTTAGGGAGATAAACCCAATTTGCCAAGAAACGAAGAGTCGACCAGAATTCCATTCCACTAATGTCTTCAAACCAACCAATAAGCAACAGCCAAAATTAAACAACATGAAGAAGTTGGCATTTGCACACAACTACTACACAGGCGTACTGCCAAGCGCAAGATGTAGGTAGGTCCACCATTCACAGTTCGCTTTCGCATTGCTTGAAGGATGGGCGTAGAACTGCGTTAATGTTCTCTTGTTGAAGGGAATACAGCCCAATTAACGGCAAGAACAGTGCAAATCAGACGTCCCAGCTTAACCACTTTCAGGAATTTTCGGCGTAATCACAAAGACGGATTTACCTCTACACCAAGCACCCAGGCTAACTAGGACGAATCTGTGTAAATACTCCTGTGTTAAGGCAACAAAAGGCTAAACTGACTTATTTACGAAAACACCCAATGACAAAGGGTTTAAGAAAATTGCCGCACACGAACTGCGTGCTTCATGCACTAAGGCACAAAAGTATGACAAAAAACCCACGGGCCACAATCTATTCTTACCTAAACATTGAACGTACTGGTGCAAGAACGAAGCACGAACTCTAATTCAATAGTGTCGCCAATCCTACTAGATAATGATCCATTTAAACAGATACGCTTATGTCGAGTTTAGGATTAAAATACCAGACAATGTAAAAATTAGCGGTTAAAGGAGAACATTTTATGCGAACAGGGCTTTCGTATTCAAAATCATCAGGATACCGAGGCTAACAAAGAACGCTGGAATGTGTGCAGTGGTCGGAAACAATGAGAACAAGGGCCCAAATCAGACAATGCACATGTTATTTGCATCGCCTGTAACACTTTGTTTGTTCGAACTACCGGTTTGGGTCACTTGGGTGGCCATCTCGTTCTAGCCGGTTGGTCGGCCTCCGGGCCGTGCCAACAGCCCCCAAGCCCTCTGTTCCCGGAATACATAAATTTTGCCCTAGTACTGTGCCTTCTTTTACCTTGAGGGGAGCCTCGGGACGCTACATCGCCAGTGTTTTTAAATGAAATGTGCATAAAATTGCACATTTCTCTTGTATTTTCCAATTTAATTGGGTGAACTTGAATCCAAACGTGTAATGCATGCCTGTGTGCATGCATACATGCGCATGCATTAGAAATTTAATATTAGGCTAAACTAACACCAAAATGGATTTTACCAATTGTTTTTACTTTATTACTGCACATGCGTGGCCATTGACATTAATTGTTATGATTGCTTCATAATTTATTGCATAGATTCGCAAGGTTGTTTAGCTAGCAACTCTGTTCTTGTCATTCTAACGTCTTTCCAATGACAACTTTTTAATCCCTCACCTGTACAAAAATTCCGAATTTTTTATCAAGGTCATCGGTCGCGTGCGCGATTAATCTGCAGGCTGGCTTATTTATTCGTTTGTTGCTGGATATCTCAAGCGTCAATGCGTGGACATTAACACTGATTAAGGGTATTCAAGCCATTTTGAAGACAAACACTGTTATTTCCATGCCTTTGAATTGCGGGTAGTTGGTTGCTCCTGTGTCTGTGTGCGCTCATACAAACTGGTTCAGTCAGTAGACCAATGTATCAAAAGGACCGGGATTTTCTATTGTGACAATGCACAAATGAAAGTCATTTAGAGTGAATGGTAAGTTAGAGTAGTTCTTGGTTCTGTGATACAGTTGCTTACGCTCTGCTCTCATGAATTTTGAGGACCAAATAATCCCTGTTTAGGGTTATGGTGTTTGTCAATGTGTTTGTACCCTCAAGAAGCGATTGAACCTGCCTAGTTTAAGCAACTTGCAACTCGTCTCTTAGATGGCTTCGAACGGCCTCCGGGTGCATGCACCTTTTGCGAGAACTGGCCTGCTTCGTTGTCCTGCTTTGCGGAAGTAGAACTCCGCTATTGTCGCCTTGTCGCATCTGTGGGGTCTGATTCTTCTTGCTGAAATCGCGGCCTTTATCACTGGCCTCCTGGGTTGCAGTTGGGTTCTTCTAGTAGCAGAGTGCTTGGGCGCGGCCACCGCTTGGGATGCTGAAACTGCTCGTCTGCCTCTTAGATTGACTCCTAAGTTGGTAATGCTGGACAATGAGGCCACCATCTCACCCATGTGGGCGTCTTTGGTCATGGTTCTGATTCTCCTTCTGACCAAAGCTGTATTGATAAGGGGCGGATTCCATGCTTCCGATTGTAGTTGTTTGCGTATTACGCCAAACATGCATGTAATATGTTTTCCTTGACAACTTACGATAACTGGGGTTGTGCTGTTTAACGGCTTGTAGGACCATTGTTTACACTGAAAGCAAAAGAGCTGATAAGGGGTGATTGTGTTAGGTAATTTTTGAGCAGCAATTGAACTGGTCTGTACAATTAACCGAAGCAGACTTGATTTTGCAAACAGTTTAATGACTGGGTATTATCATGTGGGTATTTTTTCCGACAGACAGACAGACAGACCTTGGTTGCGGGCGTATTAAACCGTGCTTTCGTAGCCGCTGTCTTGAGTGTTATCTTTGGCTTCCTTTGTTAGGGGATTGCTAGAGATTATGTCCTGTTTGCTAAGGCATTCCTTTATTTGTCTCCATGGACACTGGTTGCTTATCGAAGATGAGCAAGTAAGTGGCCTTGAATTTATTTAGTGGGAGGTATTTAGTCTTGTCCTGCAATATTTGCATCTCCAACTCCCAAACTGTTTTGGTGGACGTTGTGTCACTTGCGAAGTTTGGAGACTTGGCCTCATGTTGCCGTGCTTTGGGTATCTTCAACATGTCTCCTATTGCTTTGAGTCTTTGCGGAGGGTTGTTTCCTTTATTGTATGAGATTCGACTTCGGTTTGAACTCAAATAGGGAGTGAGCTTGGAGACTTTACGAACGGTGTCACCATGCTACTTGTAAAAGGTCCTACATGTGCAATAATGGAATGCTTTACCCCTTTGTTTGGGTCATTCAACTAGGTTGGGGGATGAATTATAACAAAGTAGCTGATTGGCAAGGCTGAGGAAGAGGCTGATAGGTCAGAAAGGATAGGCGCAGCACTGCAGGCAATGGCTCATTGTCATAAGGCGGGTCAGCGGAACACCGAAATCCTAAATCTCATCACTACTGCCTACTCACTAGTAGTCTGTTTGAGAAATGCTTCTTTAATTACGCATGGAATGCTCATTTGTTGAGATGAAAAGGTGGTCAAAGGTGGGAACCGAGAAACCACACAGAATAGTTCCCTAGCTTTGTAACTTGGCAAAACTAGTTGAAGGGGTGAGTACTTCGACAGCGCAAGATCGAACAAAAGATGGTTGTGCATCATTGCTGTACCTCTGCTCTTCCCCACTCCCATATGTTTAATTGTGCTGTTGCTTCCACTTTTACTGGTTCTGTATCGCCTTCATGTGCATTGCGCATTCTTCAGGATTTATGTGCTCCAACTTGCTTCAGCCAAACAAATTTGCAAATGAATGCAATGATCGCTGGAAAAAGAGATTCAATAGGGTAGGTCCATTTAGCCGATCAGCATGTGATCTCTACGATAGCCACTTCTACATTTTATCAGTCGTTGGGTGGATTCACTCGAGTTGGGTGTGGCAAAATACCTTTGAAGAAGAAGTGCAATAAGTGTAGTCGTGGAATGGATTCCACCCTCATGAGCCCCTGAGCCACGTTTTGCCCCTTGTCTTGCCTGTTCCCCTAGGACCTTCATTGTTGCGGTCTGAGCTGTACGAGTCGCATGAAATGTGGTCGCAAAGAGGAAATGGGGAGGGGCCGCAGACCGAGAAACGGAGTTTGCACGTGGAACTGGTTTTATTGCCATTGGTGGGGGCTTCTTCTCACCTGAGTGGCACAGTTGAACAAGGAGGCGTTGATGAAGACCACAGCGTCGTGAGGGTGAGGTGTCATTTGGAATAAAGGAGGAATGTGGGAGTGACTAGGTGGATTAATGCACCCCTATCACGACAAACGAGTCCTCAGTGTGTAAAGGCATCACTTTCGAGGCAGGTGGATTAGCTAGTAGGATGGAAGCGCTGCTAGATAGACAGCACCCCGTCCTTCCCCTCATTCGAGCAAGATATTAAGTATCGTCTTCGATGTAGCACTGTGCCCCCTCCTATGAGGCAAACACCTGACAAGGACTGTGAAATTCGTCAGTTCATGCCAAAATGAATGGTGTCCTGTACGAATTCTTTGGACGAATCGTTTTTATGAAATCGGTAGCATGCTCACTTAGTCATGGCGTCTTTGAGGATGGGTTGATCTGATTGGGTATGGAATAGAGGCACCAATAAAAATCTATTAACAGTCAATTCTTACAGTCGGTGTGAGAAAGGACGGTTTTTAGTACAAATGAATTGACGTTTGGTAATGTTGGCGGAAAGGCGATGGTTGAGGATCTGATTCCAAATGGGACTAACTTTAGCTATACGACATCGAATGTGTCCATACTGAGAGTAAAAGTGCGGCTTTTAATCGTGTTAAGTCTGCAACAAGTGTTGAAGTGTGGACCTAACAAAAGAGTCGGATGGTGTGGGGTGGAACTACTTTAACCACTATCGTGGTGTAGCAATGAATTTCCCAACAAGGCGTGACAATCACGAACAGGAGGTGTGCTGGTCTCATCTTATCTGGCACGGTGTCGCAAACTCGCTCGCGCGCACATCGCAAGCACGAAAGCTTTTAAGACTCTCTGAAACTTCGTGGTGCGATCATTAGCAATTGACAGCACGGTAGAGAAGTCACATCCATTTCAACCAAAAAATAAGCTAACGATTCAAGAGAGAAGGTGCTTCCGGTCACCTTTACAACGAAAAGCAACACTAGGGAGTTCAACGTTCCCGTGTGCCCTCTTTGCAATTCGTTCCTAGCCTTTGAAGAGCGGTCACGAGCTAGTACCAAATGTAGACTGAACCAACTACGTATTTTAGATGGATTTTTTAAACGAGTGCCATGCCAAATACATTTCTCGAATGTCTCTAAGGCACACAGGCGTATGCCTGCACGAATTGACATGCGTAACGCAAGCATGAAGCATGCTCTGTTCTGTTTCCTTACCTAACCGACTCATGCCAGCCACAGTTATGGCAGTGAGGAGATAAATGTCACTACGAGGAGTCATTCATAACTTTTTACCTGAGATTTACCGGTCATTCAAAATTTTGACAGTCATGGGTCAATGAATTGACACTTGAGCGCTAACACACTTCTGCCATCGGCACTTTGACAAGGCGCACACGCCACCGTCTACGCTAGTGACCAATCAGAGGCATGCTGGCAACATTGCATTGTGCGTCATTGCCATCGTATGTGCAGTCGCCAGTTAATCAGAAGAGTGAAGCAGTAGCAGCTTTTGGTTGGATTAAATCACCATGGCATTCAGCTCACATCGTAAAGACGCACTTGATGATCACTTGTTTTTGATATAAAAGGTCGTGGTGATTGTGGAAGCAACCATTTTGTCTCTACGTGCAGACATGTGTGCATCAAGCGACAGCCAGCCGACGGGTCCAGTCATTGGCATTGATTTGGGGACCACCTTCTCATGTGTAGGAGTCTTTCAACACGTTAAGGTTAACATAATTGCAATGCGGTTTTTTAAGGAACTTCAGCACCCCCTCTTCTTTCGGGTAGCTGAATGAAATCCTAAAACTTCAGCAATAAATGCCGTTATGCTTTAGACTTACTTGACCTCTCACCTGCTGCGTCCATGTGAGATAGGTAGCAATGGACTCCACATCACCACCATCTTCTCATTATCTCTCCTCGCTTTTTACCACTTCAAAGCCATAGCTCGACCCATAAGTCAAAATAGACCGTAGAAGAATAATGGAAACATTCTTTTGCTCTTCCAATCACTGAGCGCCATCTCGTAGGAGCTTATTTAGTAGTATCGGCAACTTGTATGAATGGGCAGTTGAGTGAGAGGAACGCAGTGTCAAAACATAATTGCATTATCACTCATCGTAGTAAGCTAAAAGTATGATGAGAGTACTCAAATCAATTTTGAATACTGAGCTAAGAGCGGAGAATAAACCATTCTTTTAACAAATGCATCGTTCGTTTGGTCACTGTCTCTCTTTCCTTTACCCTACGGTCTACACCACACTGCCCCACAAATTCGAATTGTCACCATCTCTACCTCAAAAAATATGATGCTGTTAGTACACCGTTTGCACGAATTCTTCCCTCTACCTTCCTTCACCACTGCCTTATCACGCATTGTACCACTCCCTTGACTGACTTTTGAACAACCACCTTCCTTCACATCGGTCTGATAAGCGCATGAGAGAGTGCCATTACAACCCATTAACTAGCTAACTCTTAGCCACTTAGTGCCATTCATTACATTTTACAACTTGAAAGAACGTGCAAAGGCAGTCGCAATTGGCCAAATGCCCGACAAAATAGCTCACTGTTGGAAATCGCTAAAATGGCTCGTAAGTGCTTTAAAGAAATTCGAGAGTTCTACACTCACGAACAAGGAGCATGTGTAGACGGTGATGCCTCCGCATGTCCATTACATCTTACATGTGATGTGCTTTACATGACCTATAAGTGTTCCATCGACCAAACATTCAAAACATAGATGGAAAATGTGATGAAAATTCGGCCAAGTTAAGATGTCGATCCAGATGCGTGGGGTCAGTGGCCTCATAAGCACTGATTGCATGAGTCAATAGAACGAAGCCAACGAAATCACAATTTGCAGTGGCTCGAGCAAAGAATAGTGAATTATGCCTTTAGGAAACCATCCTTATTTTGCAGGTGGGAATGTTTCAAGTTACGCGAATGGAGCGCATCAGCATCAGCAGGTGAATACTTGAGAAAAATAAAGGTGGTTGATGAAATTGTTATAATGGAATAGAATATTTCGCCTTCATTGGCTTCTGCCCGTCAGAAGTGAGACAGATCCAAGCGTAAAGGACAAGCGACTACTCTCCCTCTCCTTGGCCTTCATACCCTTCGAACTGATAAAATGACTAGTTAGGGCCATGATTTGTTTGTGCATTAATGGGCTCAGAGCGAAGGTCAGAGTACGCTTTTCTCGCATCGGAAATCGATGACAAGTGTCCCGTCAAGAGATTTGTGCTCACTGGTTGTTTCTCTTCTAAGAGGAACGTTCAAGCAAACGCGCCTAGTGCTTTCCCATTGGGTGGTCCACGCATCTAGTGAATCCGCATCACCACCACCACCAAGGTGAGTTGTAATTAGCCCATGAGTTGCGATGAGGTCCACTCAAGAGGTGGACGTAAATACCTGGCTGACAGGAGTAATTCAAGTATTCAGCTTCTGAACGGTATGTTGTCAGCTCGATTAACAAATTTTAGACTATCCAGACTTTCCAAATCTGCCGTTAGATCGGCCTTCTTTGTAAGATTGCTGTCCAGTATCCACGTGTGACTTAGTAGGGCAACTTCATCCATCAGCACTTGCTAGCCTTCGCTGGCTTTGCCGACATGAACACAATGGTATGGCCACTGTACTGTTGCTCCAAAGTCGGCCAGATAAAATAGACTGGGTTGGTACCGCTTCTAGACCCTTTCAAACAATCTTCCACTGTGTCAGCTTACATGTTTACAAGACTGCCTAGACATTTTACGCTCCAATTGCTCTATATCTCCTTGCATGTATACTTGGAACACAAACAAACAAGCTGTATAAAGTTACCTTGCATTCTGACGTGTTTCTTTGGTGCTCTCAAGCTTCTGCTCAACTATCCCTAGCGATCTTCCCGCAATAGTAAATGCTATTGCTTCAACGCCGATTGCGAACCACTTGGGTGCTAGAAAGTCTAGCTTTTGCAAGGTATGAATGTCCAATTCATACGATTTTTATCTCTGTGACTTTTATCAGTCATTTGGTGCAAGTGTTGATGCTCCACATAGTTCCACAGGCACGCTGAAAGCGTATAACATCTCGCTTCAAGGGATTCGAACATGTTTGGACTAGTCTTGAATAGCCATGTCATAATCAAGTTATCCTAGCTTTTTTAGCGTTGTTAATGGCATCATAAGCGAAATTAATGCTTAGTACTAAAAGACGAAAAGACTTGGCGACCACAAGCTTAGAATGGGGGGTGCAAGGCAATCCCAAAACTTGTCACTACTGTCACCCCATTAATTGACCAGCAGGGACAGGAGGTGTCCACACAATCAGGCGCAAGGTGTTTATTCTCACACAAAAAGCGAGCAATCATTCCACAAGACATGATAATAAATGAATGGAGTAGTCTTAATAGATTTTCTCTGCCTGACTTCAATGAACCTGATTTGCTTAAAGAGGCAATCACTTCGGCTATTCAAACTCGCACAGTAATAATTATTCATCACTACTGGACATTCTTAGCTGTGTCCCTGCACTCCCCCAACTCATCTGTCCACTCTTGTTTTTTCATTTGGTCTCTCGTGTGTCTACACTACGCATTCTTATGGGTATCTAGCAGGCTCATCTGCGTGCTCCAATTGGCTTCATTAAAAAACATATTTGCAAATGATTGTGACGGCGGTTGACGAAAGCAATTGAATGGAGAAGCTCGGTTCAGCCAATCAGCTGGTGATTACCAAGGCAACCACTTCTACGTTTCATCAGTCGTTTGCTGAGTCCACTTGAGTTGGATGTGGCGAAAATCCTATGAAAGAGAGTGCTACCATTGGGGTGTATGAATGCATTCCACTTTCACAAACCTTTAAGCCATGTTCGACTCCTTGTCCACACCCGTCTCACTATGATGCTTGCTATCGTGATCAGAGCTGTAAGAATGACACAATACTGGCTAGCAGGAGTCGAGGTGCGAGAAGTGATCCCATCGCTAGCTGTTATGGCATCTACTTATAAAGAGCGCACAATTTGGCAGTGGGGCTTTGATGAAGACAAGGGTATCAGAATGACGGGAGGCGGTGTGTAAAGACATGAAGTTGGTAAAGAATTGTTAGGTAGGTTGTTGTGCCCCTTCAGTGAAGGAGCTTTCACAACAAAAACAGTTTACTTGGAAGGCGAGCATGCAATCAAGTGTCCCTACTGATGCATTTCCCAAATCCCTGTTAGGATGTCAATCCACCGTCTCTTTGTTTCTGCCATTGTGCCAGTCGCACGAGTAGCCGATGTGAGGTTCGCCATCAAATTTGGCACTAACTTATACCACTTTAGTGAATGCTGCCAAACTTGATTTGGCATGGACATGACATGGGCCATTCACGGCCTCTTCCTCACCCTGACAGCTGCATAATTCAAAGGAATTAAATTCAACACTTGCGCAGACAGGAAAAATTGAAATGCATTAAGCATTAAAATCTGCGTTCCGTTTAATATCTCATCTTTTCCCATGCCCAAATCCAAATATGGTACAGCGCTTCCTTCGATTTTCAAAGAAGCATCTTTTACATCGCCAAACTTAAGCACACGACTCATCTCTTTGGCAGCATGAAGGGCTGCTGCTTGGCAAAACTGATTCTCTAGCTTTTTCCAGTGCTCTGGACACGTTGTGCTAAAGAACTCTTGGTAGCCAAAAGCGCTTGCTACAAATGCTGAGTTGTGTGACAACTCGACTTTCCAATACTTTTTTAACTTCCGTTGCATACAATTATTTTCGAAAACCCTAGTCTTTAATCAAATTTCTCGATCAAGTTTGATGACGCACTTGCCATCGGTGATTCGGACAAGGGCATTGTGTTGGGCTTGATGGCTAGGAGTGAGTGCAGCTGCTCAGTTGGACACAAGTCATTCGCACGGGCATCCACTTGAAAAACTCGGGAGGCTGAGGGCGAAATATGAAGAAAGGAGTGACAAAGTAAGTGAAGAGGTATATTAATAGGCAAATTGATAGCTAACTTAGTGTATGACAGTAACAATTTGCAATGGGATAGGGTCAAATGATTGTATCTGGTTGCAGTTACTCTACATGCTTGGAATCAGATGTGGAAAGGTTGTGCTTCCAAGTTTTCGAATCTCCGTGCTCACGAACCGAGATCCTTCGTCTACGAAATTGAGTTGTACAGAGACTCCAAATTTCTGTACATAGGTTCGTAATTCTCCTTTGTGGCCTGTTGGTTGGCGGCTATCTACACAGTGGTCGCCTCGCACGTTGTGAGGATACATTGTCGAAACTCATTTGATACTCGCTCATTCGCTTTATTGTCTTCCATTTTCGATTTTATACTACGAACGCAATTTTCTAGAGTTGTTCTTGCTGCTATCCTACTTCTCTCTTCCTCATCTTCCTGCTTTAAATTTTCTTCATTATTCGGCACCGACTTTATCAGTTCGGTGATGGCGATACAATTTTGCTTTCTTGACGACTTGTCCATCGCCATCACATTGAGAATACCATCTTCATCAATGGCAAAGGACACCTTAATCTGAGGTACTCTGCGAGGTGCCGATGGGATGCCTAATAACTTGAATTTGCATAACAAGTTGTTGTCACTCATCATCACACGTTCACCCTCATACAGCCGCACCGACACACTCGAACCATCTTCCAAAAATGTGCAAAAGATCGTTCTCTTCTTTGTCGAGATTTCCTCCTTGCGCCCCATCAACGTCGTCATTACATCTCCTGCTGTCTTCACATCCAGTGAGAGTGGAACCAAATGCTTCACCTTCTTTAACTTGTAATCAGTTATATTGGACGCCAACAATGCCGTACTATATTCTACTGCCTCGTACGGATTGATGGAACTGTTCAACTGCTTGTCATTAAAGAACTCCTGCAACAACTGCCCTATCTTTGGGATGCGTGTTGACCGGTTCGCCTGCAATGTTTACAAGAGGAAGTTAAATAGTGAAAAGCAAATCGCAAATTGCAAAGAGACCAAAAGAAAGCAATCAAGTCATGCGAGCGGGCTGAATTTGGTAGAAGCAGGTTAAAATCCAAAATCGGTTTGATAGATTACTGAATTCGCAAGTTTTCTTACCTATGAAAGGCTACGGAAGGGAGGGAGATTATAAGAAGTGCCACATTTAGCATCTCTGAGGTTCGGCATGCTAAAGGGCTAGTCAGTCCAAACTAGGCAACCACAAACGACGCATTGAGGCCGATCACCTCGACACGGAGCAAATGCATTGTCGCCCTTTCTCATTTCATTCGAAGAAGGCTGTTCTCTTTAGCATTATTAGTTTTTTAGCCTCTTTGACAGAACAAATAAACGATATGCGAGAAAGGGTCCACCAACAGTGAACCAATACCGGTTCTGAAGCCGCTGTAGTTGCTTATTCCAGCTTGGTGATTGAAAGTTAAAGGAGAAATGTGAGAGCACGTGGAATAAGACCTGGTCCTATCAATCTGGAAAGGCTACATACAGTGGAAATATTAAATGAGAGGAAAGGAAGAGCACTTCTGAAGACCAATGCTGCCTATAAATTTAGGAACAAACATTGAGGAGTATCGTTAGTGCTATGATGCCCTTCCTAATATTCTCCTTGTCATGTGTTTCTTTAGTTGAATAAATGCCAAGTCAAGCTCTAAATTAACTTGTTCAATCGATCCCATTGGCATTGCGCCAATGTCACTCGAAAGCGTGGTCACTGCTACTAACCAAATATAGTACTATGCAAATCTACGTGGCAAAATAAATCGTGATTGTGGGGTCGAGTAAATCAATTGTTTAAAATAAATTGTTTAGAATAAATGTTTATAATAAATATTAATAGTTTGGCATTGTTAATCTTCAATGTGTCACCTATTACTCAAACACGTATTCACTTCTGTCCACTTTGGGGCAATCGGCATTCCCGCTATGCACGAGCTTTGCATCGAGCGATCCCTGCATTGACGATGAAATGTGGCAAACCCTCTCAGGAAGATCTAGGCCTGTTAGCATCATCTACAACTGAGCATGGTTTGCAAATAAATCATTTAAACTGGCAAATGATGAGTGCGCCAATTTGAAAAGGAGATTGCGTAGAACAATAGATACAGACCCCTAAAACAACAGCAACCTTATTGCATTCACTGCCCTCTGTAGTTTTAATGCTTCTCTGCTAGCAATAATGGCACAAAATTGCAACTACTTACATGGCTTTCCAGGCTGCTGCTCTCTTCGGATAAATACTTTTATGGACTTTATTTAGTTGTGCGTTCTCAAATAATCGAGAGCGCATTCATGCAGCACAATTTAGCTCGAGTCCAAATCGAATTGTAAATCACGATCGAAGACAAAGCATTTCATTAAGTAGACTTGGACAAGTGCCAAATCACCACGATACCACCTTTAAGAGCTTTGATCTAAAGGAAAGTAGTAGATGAGGTCGCTGCCTGTGAAGGGATCGAGGATGTGCACGGAAGCGCAAAATTCCTATTAATTCGAAATCAAATGTCTTAACTCTGCTACTAGGTTCGAGCATGCGTATGGCAAGCCTGCAAAGCCTGGTGCTCAAATCCGTATGTTAGGCCAAAGAGTATTTACTAAGACGTGAATCAGGAGAGTGAGGTCGAGTTCATTCATAGTGTTACAATGATAACGACATTGGTAATATTATTTTCAATGTCACCATCGACAAAAACTGCAACAATTACATCCAATGCATTTAGTGAGACGACACCAGACATTTGGGCAGAATAAAAAGTCAAAAGGACTCGCCATGGCTGGGCTTTGGTGGAGAAGAGAAAGAGAAGGTATCAGGTTAACCCTAACGAAGAACGAGTTGGAGGAGGAGCAGGAGGAGTGAAGTACATGAGATCTGCCAACCATTATATGGCAAGAGCGGAGAAGGCAAGGGACAGACTACCGCAGGCGTAAGACACCCAGACCAGCTACTGGAAGGTGGATATTGCCTTCTTCAAGGCCTTGCAAAACACTTCCATGCGAGGTGGGGTAAACATTGCCGGACGCTACAAGCCACATTTGTGTCTCTCCTTCCTCTCGTCTCCATCTCTCCCACCTTGCTTATTGAATACGTCTCTTTGATGACCGTGACCGAGCTATCTTGCTCCGTCCTCTTCTGCATGCTGCTGCTCTGTGTTATTCTGTGCAGACTAAAGCCAGCTTCGGGATGGGATGTGAGCTTTGCATGAATGTTCACACACAAGTGAATGATGTTCGAACCGTATTGCTAACTAACAATGGGTACAAATATAAATAAACTTAGTCTCCGGCAAACGTTGAAAGGAAAGAAGAGATTGTTCTATAGGGATTGGGAAAACTGCTCCTTTCAAGCAGGTTGTGGCATCCGGAGACTTGCCTTTAGACACAAGGAGACATAACACTTCAGCAGAATGTGCATGTTTAGCGCAGAGAAGGGAACTTGAGCTTGGGGATACTGGCCAGCCCAACTGCTAAAGACAAAATGGCCGAGGTGTAGACAAGCGGCGCACGTATCACTTCCCACGGCATTCCCCGCAGTTAACTTACCACGTCAGCCATCACAACATAATTAGCACTGAAAAAACGCAAGCCACCCGCACTAGTCATCTACTCTCCCTCGGCAAATCAAATGGATCTGGCATTTCGTCCTTTTGGGAACAGGAAACAGAGATGGGAAATTATGTTGGACATCACACGGGTCTATAGTTTGAATTCGAATTGCTGGCCTAAAGGTAGACTTTCTTAATTGGAACGGTCCAGACCTAAGGTGACAAGGATGCAATTGTTTGTTACGTCCCATCTGATGAGTTCGGAGTAACTGTTGACGAACACTGTATTCGAAATTGGACTTTGTGTTACGCCATGCCTTGCTAGAGAAGATTAAGATCCAACTTAAGAGAGGTGCTGTGTTTTGCATCCCAACAGATTTGGTAAGCATCTTCCTCAAGAATGGTTCTCGGTTATTTGCTGACGGTTGCATTGGCCAAGTTGCTATAATTATCATTCCGTTAGGCTCTGTCGTGCATTAAGGACGCAGGCAGAGCTCCAGTATCTCATGTATAAAAAAAGCATGCTCTTCTCCATCAAGAAACTAAATTTTGCCTTTTCAACTTTATTCGACTCGATTTGAACAAATGCAAGTTGAAATAGTAAAGATTTTGCTGAGAACGGACCTTAGCATGCAGTCCACGTCACCGTCAGATTAGGCATCAATAAACTAAATTGATGGATAAGATTATCGCTGGCCTCAAATGTGCTTACGATTACATCTCCGTACAATGTTTTTGCCTTGATACGTATAAAGATATTCCTCCAGTTGGAATTTGTAGGTACAACTGATGGGTTCGTGGAGGTTTTGAATTCAGTCGAGGAAGATGGAGACAAGTAAACACTTGAAGTGGTACACCCCCTACATATTCCTTCGAGTCTGTGAAGAAGGCGCTACTTACTGAGGACGTACCACTGCTGAAGGGCTCTAGCGATGGGCGCTAGCTGATGCATTTTCGCGGAAGCACTAGGAAAGCAGGAAGGATAACCAGTCAGAGCCGATGGAGAGCGTGTATGCATTGACAAACCTACCGATTTGTAAATTTGCATTAGTACGTATTTGTCTGCAATAATAAAAGCTTCTCATTACACATTATTTGTCTTTTTGCCAATTATCCACCTTGAAGAAATGTGACTCTCCGTCTAGAGTTTTTCATCCTCATATCTGCGGAGGGTACTGCCAAGTGGATGGGAATCTCACGATGGAAGCCCAACTTAAATGACTCTAGGCTAACTTTGCTGCTCCTTACTTCCCCAACTTCTACGCAGTCTGCCTGTTGCACCGATCATGAATGACCAGCTGCTCTACTTCTCTCACTGCCGCCACTTGAGGTTAGGACGGCTTTATTCAGCACTAACACAATTCACATTAGCAGGTCTGATTTTTTGCCCATGAATGCCCTCTAAATTTGCCCGTGGCTTGGAAGACAGGATGGAAGTAAATGCGATGAGCAAAAGGGAGCTCGCCCAACTTTAGGATGCAATGCAAAGAGCCTCAGCATAAGGGCGTTGAGTTTGGTCAACCGCTTCGGTTAATGTTGTGTAGAATCGTGGCCGGTTCTTCACGCTTCTTCACTGCTGAACTCGCAGACTTGATTAGAGTGTTAACATTCGTACCGCAGATTTTCCTGGCTATAACCAATAGCAGACGAAATGTAGACGCTGTCCAGCCTTGCGCTCTGGCTGGGGGTCAGATGTAAAATGCTGGTTCTGCCAACAGTCCTAGACTCTTTTTTTCACAAACCCAAACGTTCCCTCCCATATTTTATTTGTAATGGAAGAACACTGGCGGGTTGATGACGAGTTTGAGGGAGGGCATGAGGGATCTGTAATACCCTCTCTATTTAGTCAGTCGGACACATCTTTAATATGACAAGTTTACACCATTGGAATAGCAAATCGACTAGACAAGAACATCTCATATTGGGTGAGCGTTTTGGAAGTCCACAAATGATCGGTGCTTAGGGCTGTCACTCCCCTTGGGGGTCAATGAATCTCGTTCTGCAATGAGTTTCGTGTATGCTGACTGTTCCTCTCAAAATAGGGTGCATTTATCCTAACATTCATTGCAAAGCATTAATGAGGTGTGGAAAAGCTAAAAGGACCAGTCGAATGGCCTGGAAGTGATGCCGAGGTGTGGAATCACAATCCTAAACCATGCGTACCAGTACAGTGTAGCGCAGTGTCAAATTGCCACACACGTGCCTTTGTCTCTTTTTTGATGAAGACTGCAAGAACCAAAGTAATCTGCGAAAAGACAAGTAATGATAGGGCTCCATGTTCCATTTTTACAGGAATTGGTAGTGTTTGGAGCATTCTTTAGGCTTCAAATTGAGCCGACTGGCACGAAGAGTATGCCACTTAAGTGCCTCATTGAGCTGATTGTTTTGTCTCTATTACTGATAAAATCATTTTAAACAGCTAAAAGAGACTTATTTGGCAATTTCATCATGTTGTTGGAAACTTTAAGAAGAATCCCCATCTGATTTTTATGCACGATAATGTGCCAAGCAGCAGCTTTTAAACTCAGTGAGGAAAGATGAGTCTCCCACCTAAGACTTCGTAATTCCCGTTTGCAATCAAACAGATTGTTGGCTGCACCTCTCTCTTTGCGTTCTAGGGAGGTGATGGTTTTGGCGGCTGTGGACATTACCCACGTTTGCGTGTGCGAGATCGGATTGACCTCTACGCTGACACCTGCCTAGGCTACTAAAAATGACGGTCGAGTTCGTATCATGAAATTTGATGAGATCATCAAGTTCCATCAGCAAATATCTGGAGCTTTTGCTCTAGCCAAACATCGTGATTTTGTTTCTTTACGGCCACTGCATGCTGGCACTACTATTAAGCCTTCCACGTCACTGACTTATAACGACTTCGGAAGGAACGATTAGATCTGGACTAGTAGCAGCAAGAAGCAAGCTCACCTCTCACACCAATCACCCTGTTTTGCACTGCTCGTTACCAAAAGTCAGGCTATGAAGAGTCCACCTGTTGCATACAGCTAAAACTCCTCAATGACGATCACCTTTGCAGTAGCCCGGATCTTTTTATCTGCAAGAAGCCAAAGCATGACGTCAGGTAGACTGGAAAACCTTTTGCTGGATAAGCGCTATAACAGGATACCAGTAATCGAGTGAAAAAGGAATGTGGATTTTCAAAGCGTCTCCTACGACATTTTGTCTGACTAGATTCATGACAAAATCAAAACTCAACTCTCGGTGGCACAGTAAGTGAAATTGATGCTTAGTGCCAAAAAGCGAAAAGGCTTAGAAACCGTAGTCTTAAAATGGGGGTACAACAAAACCTTGTAATTTGCCACTGCTGTCTACTCATTAGTAGACCATCTGAGAAAGGAAGTGCCTACACAGGCGTACATAAAGCGCTTATTTTGACATGGAAGGAAAGCGACCTTCTCACAGGGCGCGACAAGTGAAGGAGGTGGCTCCAATAGATACCCTCTGTTAGGCCTTCAATAAAGCTAGTCTGTCTAAAGAGGCAATCAATTCTATTTTCCGAAATTCCACGTAAGCATTTGTTCACTACCAATAGCCACCTTCAGCTATGCCACTGCACTCCTTCAAATTATCTGCATACTCTCTTTCTACTGCCATTTTCTTCTCGTGTTTTTAATTCAGTCTCTTGCGAATCTATATCGCGCATCCTAGCGAACTTCAAGCAGGCTTATTTATGCCTTTTGAAAGGCTCCACCAACCAAACACACATACAAGTAAATTTGATGGCGGCTGACGAAAACACTTTAATAGAGAAGAGTGGTCTAACCAATCAGCTTGTGGTTCCTATGCCAACCACTTTTACGTTTCATCAATTGTGTAGTGGATCCATTTGAGTTAGGTGTGGCAAAAAAAAACCTTTGAATGACAGTGAAACAATTGGTGTACACGAATGTAGAATAAGCAGAATAAGCAATAAAGCTTGTACGTAGAAACGACCCCATCACTAGCTGTTAAGAAGGGTTAGGCAGGCCTTCACCGTACAAGCACTTCACCTAGAAGACGAGCATATAGTCCAATATCCCTAACAATGCATTTCACAACTCCCTCTTTGATTGTCACTCCAAAAGTGGTAATAAAAACCCGCCTCTTATTAATTTTATAGTTCTATCCCAGATTAGGCCTCCCTCTTTCTCAGTTTGTGACAGTCGTACGAGTAGCCAATGTGAGGTTAGCCATCAATTTTGGCACTAACATCTACCATTTTAGTGGATGCAACAAAATCTGGTTCGGCATAAACAATACTTTACTTCTGCGATTGACGTGGCACATCTACAGTAATGGGGACACATCTAGAGCTGCCTTGGCTGCTCATTTGCGTTCCTCTTGGCACTTTTCCCTTTCCCTACAATGCCTGATTGCAATGGTTGAATGCAAGCACTCTACCTAATTCCAAATTTAGCACATTGATTCCCTTCAATTTTCAAGGAGGCATCTTTGACATCGCCAAACTTCAACGCATGGTCAATCCCTTTAACTCTTTCCCACCCTACTCCCAATGCTCTGAACAAGATGCGTTCAAGATCCTTCAGTAGTCATCAGCACTTGACACAGCTGTGGATTTGTGTAACGACTCAACCTTCCGATACGCCTTAAAATTTAGATGTGAAGCGTTATTTGCGAAAACCTCAATCTTTAGTCAAATTACCAGACCAAGTTTGATGACCCACTTACCAACGTCGATACGGGCGGTGGGATGATGTTTGACTTGTTGGGATAGAATGTGGGTGCAACTGCTCAATCGGGCGCAATTTACTCGTACAAGCCTCTACTTCGAAAATTCAGCAGACGAAGTAAGTAAAGGTTGATGCTGTAAAACATATTAATAGCTAAGTGAGTGGGTAAATGTAACAATATGCAGTGGGATGTGGTTAAATAATCGTAGCTGGTTACTGTTGCTCGGCACTTTCTGCGATCAGATGTTCCGAGTATTGCGTTTAAGATTTCGAACCACCGAGCTCACGAACTGAGATTCGTCGTCGACATAATTGAGTTGTAGAGAGTCTCCAAATTTTTGTACATCAGCTCGTATTTCTCCTTTGTGGCCTGTTGATTGGCATCCATCCACTCGGTAGTCGTCTCACACATCGTGAGAATATTGTGTCGAAGCTCTTTCGATACCCTTTCTATCGTTTCTTTCTCATCCATTTTCGATCGTATACTGCAAATGTAATCTTCTAGATTGGTTCTAGCTGTCATCCTGCTCCTCTCTTCCTCATCCTCCAACCTCATTTTTTCTGCGGCATTCCGCTTTTGCTGTATCTCGTTCTCCGATAGACGACCCTTGTCCTTCGTGATGGTGATGCCGCTCTGCTTCCCTAACGACTTAATCACCGCAGTCACATTGAGAATGCCATTTTCGTCAATGGCGAAGGACACCTCAATCTTATGTGTTCGGCACGGCGCCGGAGATTATCTGACAACTCAAATTCGCCTAACAAATCGTTGTCACTCGTCTTCTCATTCTCACCCTCGTACACCTGCACCAACACACTCGACTGATCGTCCCAATTTGTGGAGAAGATCTTTGTCGCCTTTGCCGGGATTTTGGCATTTCGGTTTATTAATTTCGTCATCACACCTCCCGCCGTCTCTATACCCAATGATTTTGGCGCCACCTCTAATAGCACCAATTCCTGCGCCTCCTTCTTCTTGTAAACCGGCACCTCCAACTTGTAATCAGCCAGATTGGCCGCCAGCAATGCTGCACCACTTGCTACTGCCTCGTCCGGATTGATGGAATAGTTCAACTGCTTGCCATTGAAGAACTCCTGCAGCAACTGCTGTATCTTTGGGATACGTGTCGATCCACCTACCATCAATATCACGTGGATATCACTCTTGTCCAGCTTTGCATCCTTTAATGCCTGTTTTACCGGACCCAGAGTCTTTTCGAAGAGATCTGAGCACAACATCTCAAATCGGGCCCGTGTGAATTCTATGCTGAAATCAATGCCCTCAAACAACGAATCTGCATCTATGTTTGTGTACTGAGAGCAACTCAGCGTCCTCTTCGCTGCCTCACACGCCTTTCTCAGATGGCTTATGGCCCTCTTGCTGGCCGTTAAGTCCTTGCCCTGGTGCTTTTGCTTGAAAATCTCCACACAGTGTTTTACTATTCTGGAATCAAAGTCTTCGCCACCCAGGTGGGTGTCACCGCCAGTCGCCTTTACCTCAAATGTTCTATCCTTGATGGACAGGACAGACACATCGAAGGTGCCACCACCCAAATCAAAGACGAGCACATTACGCTGCGAGGAGGACTGCTTTTCCAAGCCATATGCAATGGCAGCTGCTGTGGGCTCATTGATGATCCGCAACACATTTAACCCTGCTATTTTCCCGGCATCTATCGTCGCCTGCCGCTGGCTGTCATTGAAATATGCTGGAACTGTGATTACCGCATTCTTCACCTCTTCGCCCAAATACCTCTCCGCTGTCTGTTTCATTCCCAGCAGCACCATGGACGAAATCTCCTCCGCATCGAAATGCTTCGTCTCACCACGATACTCCACCTCGATCATCGGTTTCCCCTGCGAATTTATGACTTTGAATGGCCAATGCTTCATGTCTTCTTGCACCACCACATCGTTAAAACGGCGTCCAATTAGACGCTTTGCATCGAAGACTGTATTAGTTGGGTTTAGGCCCTCCTGACGCTTTGCGGCCTCACCGATGAGACGTTCTTTATCCGTGAAGGCGACATAGCTGGGCGTTGTATAATGGCCTTGATCGTTGGCAATTATTTTCGCCCTGTCGTATTCAAAGACACCTACACATGAGAAGGTGGTCCCCAAATCAATGCCAATGACTGGACCCGTCGGCTGTCTTTCGCTTGATGCACACATGTCTGCACGTAGAGACAAAATGGTTGCTTCCACAATCACCACGACCTATAAATCAACCACAAGTGATCATCAAGTGTGAGCTGAATACCATGGTGATTTGATCCAACTAAAAGCTGCTACTGCTTCACTCTTCTTCTGATTAGCTGGCGACTGCACATACGATGGCAATGACGCACAATGCAATGTTGCCAGCAAGCCTCGGATTGGTCACCAGCGTAGACGGTGGTGTGTGCTCCTTGTCAAAGTGCCGATGGCAGAAGTGTGTCAGTGCTTAAGTGCCAATTCATTGACCAATGATTGTCAAAATTTCGAATGTCTGGGAAGACCCAGGCAACGAACTATGAATAACTCCTTGTAGTGACATCCATCTCTTCACTACCGCAACTGCCTCTAACCTGAGTCGGTTAGGTAAGGAAACAGAACAGAAGTCGTTACAATGCATCGTTTTGTATCCGATGAGCATGTTTCATGCTTGCGTTACGCATGCCAATTCATGCAAGCATACGTGTGTGCTTCAGAGGCATTCAAAAAATGTAGTTGCTGAGAGGCTTGTCTGAAAATTCATCCACAATACATTGTTGGTTTAGTCTACATTCGGTACCAGCTTGTGACCGCTCCTCAAAGGCCAAGAACGAATCGCAAAGTGTGTACACGGGAATGCTGAACTCCCTAGTGTCACTTTCCGTTGTAAAGGTGACCCGAAGCACATTCCCTCTTGAGTTGTTAGCTTATATTTTTATTATTGATCGCACCACGAAGTACCAGAGAGTCCTAAAAGCTCTCGTGCTTGAGATGTGCGCGCGAGCGAGTTTGCGACACCGTGCCAGAGAAGATGAGACCAGCACACCTCTTGTTCGTGATT
This sequence comes from Taenia multiceps, assembly GCA_001923025.3. Classification (NCBI taxonomy): domain Eukaryota; kingdom Metazoa; phylum Platyhelminthes; class Cestoda; order Cyclophyllidea; family Taeniidae; genus Taenia; species Taenia multiceps. The sequence continues at coordinate 6,460,160 of CM010316.2, forward strand.
GTCTCGCTGTCATGGGAGCTTCACAAATCGTTACTTCTATGCTATTCATGCTTGTGAAGTCATTGCTACACCACGATAGTGGTGAGACTAGCTCCACCTCACACCACCCGACTCTTTTGTTAAGTCCACACTCCAACATTTGTTGCAGACTTCAGACGATTAAATGCCCCACTTTAACTCTCAGCATAGCCACATTTGATGGCGCATAACTAGAGTTAGGCCCAATTGGAATCAGATCCTCAACCATCGCCTTTCCGCCAACATTACCAAACGTCAATTCATTTGTACTAAAAACCGTCCTTTCTCACACCGACTGTAAGAATTGACTGTTAATAGATTTTTATTGGTGCCTCTATTCCATACCCAATCAGATCAACCCATCCTCAAAGACGCCATGACTAAGTGAGCATGCTACCGATTTCATAAAAACGATTCGTCCAAAGAATTCGTACAGGACACCATTCATTTTGGCATGAACTGACGAATTTCACAGTCCTTGTCAGGTGTTTGCCTCATAGGAGGGGGCACAGTGCTACATCGAAGACGGTACTTAATATCTTGCTCGAATGAGTGGAAGGACAGGGTGCTGTCTATCTAGCAGCGCTTCCATCCTACTGGCTAATCCACCTGCCTCGAAAGTGATGCCTTTACACACTGAGGACTCGTTTGTCGTGATAGGGGTGCATTAATCCACCTAGTCACTCCCACATTCCTCCTTTATTCCAAATGACACCTCACCCTCACGACGCTGTGGTCTTCATCAACGCCTCCTTGTTCAACTGTGCCACTCAGGTGAGAAGAAGCCCCCACCAATGGCAATAAAACCAGTTCCACGTGCAAACTCCGTTTCTCGGTCTGCGGCCCCTCCCTATTTCCTCTTTGCGACCACATTTCATGCGACTCGTACAGCTCAGACCGCGACAATGAACGTTCTAGGGGAACAGGCAAGACAAGGGGCAAAACGTGGCTCAGGGGCTCATGAGGGTGGAATCCATTCCACGACTACACTTATTGCACTTCTTCTTCAAAGGTATTTTGCCACACCCAACTCGAGTGGATCCACCCAACGACTGATAAAATGTAGAAGTGGCTATCGTAGAGATCACATGCTGATCGGCTAAATGGACCCACCCTATTGAATCTCTTTTTTCCAGCGATCATTGCATTCATTTGCAAATTTGTTTGGCTGAAGCAAGTTGGAGCACATAAATCCTGAAGAATGCGCAATGCACATGAAGGCGATACAGAACCAGTAAAAGTGGAAGCAACAGCACAATTAAACATATGGGAGTGGGGAAGAGCAGAGGTACAGCAATGATGCGCAACCATCTTTTGTTCGATCTTGCGCTGTCGAAGTAGTCACCCCTCCAACTAGTTTTGCCAAGTTACAAAGCGTGGTTTCTCGGTTCCCACCTTTGACCGCCTTTTCATCTCAACAAATAAGCACTCCATACGTAATTAAAGAAGCATTTCTCAAACAGACTACTAGTGAGTAGCCAGTAGTGATGAGATTTAGGATTTCGGTGTTCCGCTGACCCGCCTTATGACAATGAGCCGTTGCCTGCAGTGCTGCGCCTATCCTTTCTGACCTATCAGCTTCTTCCTCAGCCTTGCCAATCAGCTACTTTGTTATAATTCATCCCCCAACCTAGTTGAATGTCCCAATCAAAGGGGTAAAGCATTCCATTATTGCACATGTAGGACCTTTTACAAGTAGCATGGTGACACCGTTCGTAAAGTCTCCAAGCTCACTCCCTATTTGAGTTCAAACCGAAGTCGAATCTCATACAATAAAGGAAACAACCCTTCGCAAAGACTCAAAGCAATAGGAGACATGTTGAAGATACCCAAAGCACGGCAACATGAGGCCAAGTCTCCAAACTTCGCAAGTGACACAACGTCCACCAAAACAGTTTGGGAGTTGGAGATGCAAATATTGCAGGACAAGACTAAATACCTCCCACTAAATAAATTCAAGGCCACTTACTTGCTCATCTTCGATAAGCAACCAGTGTCCATGGAGACAAATAAAGGAATGCCTTAGCAAACAGGACATAATCTCTAGCAATCCCCTAACAAAGGAAGCCAAAGATAACACTCAAGACAGCGGCTACGAAAGCACGGTTTAATACGCCCGCAACCAAGATCTGTCTGTCTGTCGGAAAAAATACCCACATGATAATACCCAGTCATTAAACTGTTTGCAAAATCAAGTCTGCTTCGGTTAATTGTACAGACCAGTTCAATTGCTGCTCAAAAATTACCTAACACAACCATCCCTATCAACTTTGGTAATTAAGTGTAAACAATGGTCCTACAAGCCGTTAAACAGCACAACCCCAGTTATCGTAAGTTGTCAAGGAACACATATTGCATGCATGATTGGCGTAATACGCAAACAACTACAATCGGAAGCATAGAATCCGCCTCTTATCAACATAGCTTTGGTCAGAAGGAGAATCAGAACCATGACCAAAGACGCCCACATGGGTGAGATGGTGGCCTCATTGTCCAGCATTACCAACTTAGGAGTCAATCTAAGAGGCAGACGAGCAGTTTCAGCATCCCAAGCGGTGGCCGCGCCCAAGCACTCTGCTACTAGAAGAACCCAACTGCAACCCAGGAGGCCAGTGATAAAGGCCGCGATTTCAGCAAGAAGAATCAGACCCCACAGATGCGACAAGGCGACAATAGCGGAGTTCTACTTCCGCAAAGCAGGACAACGAAGCAGGCCAGTTCTCGCAAAAGGTGCATGCACCCGGAGGCCGTTCGAAGCCATCTAAGAGACGAGTTGCAAGTTGCTTAAACTAGGCAGGTTCAATCGCTTCTTGAGGGTACAAACACATTGACAAACACCATAACCCTAAACAGGGATTATTTGGTCCTCAAAATTCATGAGAGCAGAGCGTAAGCAACTGTATCACAGAACCAAGAACTACTCTAACTTACCATTCACTCTAAATGACTTTCATTTGTGCATTGTCACAATAGAAAATCCCGGTCCTTTTGATACATTGGTCTACTGACTGAACCAGTTTGTATGAGCGCACACAGACACAGGAGCAACCAACTACCCGCAATTCAAAGGCATGGAAATAACAGTGTTTGTCTTCAAAATGGCTTGAATACCCTTAATCAGTGTTAATGTCCACGCATTGACGCTTGAGATATCCAGCAACAAACGAATAAATAAGCCAGCCTGCAGATTAATCGCGCACGCGACCGATGACCTTGATAAAAAATTCGGAATTTTTGTACAGGTGAGGGATTAAAAAGTTGTCATTGAAAAGACGTTAGAATGACAAGAACAGAGTTGCTAGCAAAACAACCTTGCGAATCTATGCAATAAATTATGAAGCAATCATAACAATTAATGTCAATGGCCACGCATGTGCAGTAATAAAGTAAAAACAATTGGTAAAATCCATTTTGGGTTTAGTTTAGCCTAATATTAAATTTTTTAATGCATGCGCATCTATGCATGCACGCAGGCATGCATTGCACGATTGGATTCAAGTTCAACCAACTAAAATGGAAAACGCAAGAGAAATGTGCAATGTTATGCATATTGCATTTAAATACACTTTGGCAATGCAAATAACATGTGCATTGTCTGATTTGGGCCCTTGTTCTCATTGTTTCCCACCGCTGCACACATTTTAGCGTTCTTTGTTAGCCTCGGTATCCTGATGATTTTGAATACGAAAGCCCTGTTCGCATAAAATTTTCTCCTTTAACTGCTGATTTTTACATTGTCTGGCATTTTAATCCTAATCTCGACATAAACGTATCTGTTTAAATGGATCATCATCTAGTAGGATTGGTGACACTATCGAATTAAAGAGCTCGTGTTCCGCTCTTGCACCAGTATGTTCAATGTTTAGGTAAGAATAGATTGTGGCCCGTGGGTGGTCCTTGCTCCTCGTTGATGTCTTGCAGAAGGGAAGGGGATAGGAGTTCAAGACTCTTAGTTTGTTAAAAATGCAAGTTCTCTTTTTCCAGCACAAATGTTTATTGAATTTACTCCGAATTTTTGGCCACTATCCATTGTTTTGCTTTGACATGAATGTTTTTCCTCCCCCTCAACCTAGTCTAATATTGCTGAAGATTCTTACCAATTGGCTTTCACCTTGACTGGGTTGCAGAGATTTCCTCGCCAATGCCATGCACCGTAGAATTCGGTGAGGTGCACGAAAGACCATCTCCAAGCTAAGTAGCTTTTGTGGTGGTGACCCTTATTTGCAAATGTCTCGAAATGGTGGGAATGCTGCTCAAAATTTGTGTGCATGACACCATAACCTGCATTGTACTCGTGTTCATACAACCTAACAAGATGATTCGGTGAGATTACTTACCATTGAACCAGTTGTCTGGGCTTCCTGTTTGTCGACAAAATTTCTTTTGAGTATCAGTCGTTGTACTTTTGCGTTGTAGTTACGATATGGTCAAAATTACCGGACATTATCGGATGTAATTTGTCCACGATAGGCAGACAATCATTTTTATGTTGACTTGTTCAAGTCCAAAACCGTGAGATGTTTTCAAGTCGCAACGGGTCGGATGGTCAAGTGAGTTCGTGTAGTTTTTGGTGGGAATTGTCGCGCTTACTTGTCACTGGTTGGGCTTGTAAAACGCATGTGTCATTGTCGATGCGGTCCACTCGACTGTTTCTTTCGACATGAATCCGGTTGCTGATTGGCTGCAACCGATGCAAAGCTCCTGCACCAGCTTTGAGAGAGCTGTCGTGTTGGGCGCATGAATGTCATGACAGTGGCAGACCATGAAGTTGTTTCATTGCATGAGCATTTCATTATTGCCTCTTCCGGAAGCGCCTAGTCATGGGTCGTTTCACGGCCTTTAGACTTGCACCACTGCATGTCTAAAGGACTGCGCCCTGTCTGTGTGTCTGTGGTGCGTGATGTATGATGAGCCGTCGGCGCAATTAGTACTGGTGGGTTGTTGACTCGCGGAAGGCCGGACGATAACGATGGCTGAGATGTATGTGCGCAGTGGAAAGTGTTGCAAAGGGCGTTAAAGAAGAACTGTGAAACAGTAAGGCCCAATTGATTGGTGTGAGGAAAGTGCTGTGCTTAGAAGTCAGCATAAGGTCCCGTTTTTCATAATCAGTAATTACTTTCATGACGCCGTCACACCGGATTTGGAGAGTGCACTGCCCCTCCTTCTTATTCTTCTTACTCATTTGGTAATGCTTATTCAAGCTCTGAACCTGACAAACTCATTCACTTGGTTCCATAAATAACCATGCGTTAGTATGAGCCGGTAAATTTTTTCCACATAGCTACTTTTCCTTGTTGGGGAACGACAATTCGTCAATGCGGTCATCTTTATGGTTTCGCATTCCTGCTCCTTTTCAGTGACTCCTAGGTGGGGGCACCTGGATGCCAGTTTAACAAAGGCTTTGTGCAACCGAGGGTTGCGTCGGTAGGCGTTTCTGTCCCTTCCTAAAGAGTAGGTCCGCCTACAACTCTAAGATGCCGTTGCTCTGTCTCGCATCAAGCGACTTGAGGCTTTGCATTTGAAATTATCTTTATCGAATGGTTTAATATGAAATCGCGGCTATGCTTTGCCATCACGTCTGAAGCAAGGAAATGCACCATGCTCTGACGCCAAGTGGGTTGCTTTGACCAACGACGGAGTGGTCAGCAAAGTACGCGCTGCTAAGTGGAAGACGAAGCAGTTGTAGGATGGAACGTAGTCAGGTGAGAATAATTTTGCTTTGCAGGAGTGGCCATTGGATGCATAATTGCCTCTTGAAAAATTCATGAGATTGCTTAAGTCTACACTACTTTGCCAGAATAATAGCTGAATCAGGCATTCCTTTGGATGGTAAAAAGTGAATCGATTTGTACGCAATCTGGTTGTTGTCTCTGGCTATATTGACTCGTAACTACGTCATTTTGAATGATCTGATGGTGAAATGCGAAGGGCGTGTAGTTGAGCTGCCGAAATGCATGGATTCAGTCTCACTGGGCTGGGTTTTTTGGCGTAGACTGAAATTACCGCGGTTGGAATGGGTCTTCTGGAACACATTGTAAATGTTTGGGGCTCTCTATCCTATCGCTTTTTTAAAAGCCTTTCTGAATCGACCATTGTGGAGCATGCTGTGTCAAATATGCCACTTCTGAAGAATCCCTGCAAAGGCGGATTGGCCACCAATTTATTAACTCTCTATTCAGCTATTTTGTTTAAATGGAGTTTTCGATGCTTGCATGGCGCTGCAAATTATTCGTTTTTACTGAGAAAGACGTGTTTGGAAGACATGGCTATGCGAAATACACTGACCCCATTGCTGGCATTCAGACTGTCTCTGCGGTGGATGGGGTGAAATTCGGAGTTTGGAGCAGCCTTACCGAGGCGCTGAGTGATGCCGCAGCTGTGGGTGGGAAGGTGACCGGGTCGCGGGTGTAGGCTGCCCTCCTTTGCCTCTCCAAATTTTTTTTTTGTTATCGGTTTCCTATCTACTCACTCGTTATACGAAGCGCTGACTTATGCCGTGTTTAATGATCCAGCTGTGCTTCATTGTGCCTTCACTTTTTATTTATTTATGTGTTAAATACGGATTTAGCCGTCGCCATAATAGTTGCCATTTCGTGTATTTGATAACGCACCGATCTTTCTGACCCATTCATTTGGAAGATTTAGTTTTGAAGGTTCTGGCAGAAGTCTCGGAGTATTCATTAACTCATTTGCGATTAGGGCTTTTCAGTTTTCAGGCGCAGTACCTTCATTGGTCATTGCGACTGAAAGGCGGTAGTGCGTTCTTGATTTGGGCAATTGCTATGAGTTCGGTTGCCTTTCATCCCATTTCCCAGTCCTCTGGAACCACGAATATGTTCGTCCTGTTTGCTCACCCCGCCTTTTGACACCATTAAATCCAGTCTATCAGCGGAGCTACGTACCACTAGGACAGGGAGTTCTGTGCGGCTTCTGAGTAAGCTCGGAGGTGCATTTGAGTGAGGCGGCTGGGGTGAGTGTGCTTTGGGTAGAAAGAATTGAAGATCAGTGGTGAATTGCGTCCGGTGTAGCCATTATTTACTCCCGCCTTCCTGATGGTCGGGCGAAGTGGTGATGGAAAAGGTGACGTAGAAGTAATCAACTCTACCCGGAGTGGCCGGCTCAAAGGCTGTGGTCTGTAAGGTGGACCTCTTTTTTACCCTTTGGATCCCTTTTTTTGCTCCTCGCACCATCTTTTGTCCAGGTGGGGCTGATATTGCTTGAGACTAAGTTGACTGCGAAGTTAGTTTCCGCTACTCGTCTTCTTCCCTCTTTTGCTGTAAAGGTGTGTGAACTCTCCACCAGTATGGACACGGACCGTATTGCGTCTGTAGAGGCGGAGGGAGAGGTAGGAGAGTGCGGATTGCACGGCTCATTTGCATAATTATAATGCTTGTCTTGGTAGAACTGATGTTGAGAGCATGGGACACTGTAATTTGTTTGCTTTTTGGCTTTGTGACCCCGGTTTTGTGCTGACATTGTCATTGTGAAGCGTGTTAGGCAGGACTTAAGTAATCATTGAGTCGTGAGTTTAATTTTGATATGAGTTGGTGTTTGAGGTAGACCGGAAAGCAAAGCAATGGTCGCTTGAAGACGTGTAACTGTTTGCTTGGAAATGTTTGCACCCCCACGCAGACTGCGCCTTGCAGCGGTCTTAGATGTTTGCTTTTTAAGGTGCTCTTTGTTACTTACATTTGCGTTTGTTTTGCTTTGCAGTGTGTTGGATGTTCACTCTCCAATTTTTCCTGTTTGTTATCTTTTCGGATTCAAGGAGCTCACAATGGTGGCAGACCGACATTTGAAAAATCTGTGGAATGGTAGACAGTGCGAGATTTTCGAGTCAGCTGAGCAGGCATCGCTCTGGTGCTGCGATATGGATCGTGTTGTGGATGGCATTGTGATGGACTTCACTTCGTTTGGCACAAGCATCGGAAAATGACATAGACGCAAGCCAAAGTGACGAGACGAATGTGAGATTGGAGTGGACATGACAAGAAGGCTTACTGTCCCGTTCAGAAAGGGTGGTGAGTTGCGGTGGTGCTTGCATCAATAGCAAAATGGAGAAATTAAGGAGACTTAGCACAATTTTTATTAAATCCAGTCCAGTCTGTTCCGCTGAATTAATGTTTGTTTACCTTTGCGGCTCGAGGTGTACCTTCTTTATTGTAATGCTTAATTATTTTTTCACTGCATCTGGAGATGCATTTTGATGTTATTTTCCAGGTCACGAGTTATTAACACACGAAACGTGCCAATTGGTAGTCATGTACATGTATGTCCTGATTTCGAAATCTACACCTGTATGTGTAAAGTTTTTTATTGGGTCAGATTCACGTTTCATTGCCTATGGACAGCACTCACGTTTGTTCGTCATGCTGAACGGTTGCGGAAGGGATTGATTTAAGTTGTCCCATTGGCTTGTTATGTGGTGAGCTGGTTAGTGTAGGAGGGTTTCATGGCGAATGGAGCCTCAGTTGTTGTTAGAGTGTGGAAAATCTACCAAGCATTTGGCTTTACTTGGTGCTAAAGTCGTTGCAGACTCAAAGTATGGTGAGTGTTCTTTCTGTGAAATATTTCGTGATAAGTATGGAGTCATTGGTGGACAGCACTAGGTATCTACTTGGTCTTTGAACTTCGCACATTGTGCAAGGCGCTTGACAGCATATTATTTCGTGTTGATTTGGTCAGCCTGTCAGGGATGTTGGGCTATGATTGTGAATAGTCTTACTGACTAACTCTCGCTGCTCTGCCACCACCACCTTAAAAGGCAGTTATAGAACGTCTCTTAACGACATAGCAGGCTCCTCAGGACGCCAACACCGCCCATCGTCGTCGACAATGGCAATGGCGAAGAGAATGTGGATGTGGAAACCGACCCATGTGAAGCCACTGGGGTCGCATTAAGCGACTTTGAACTCGTCATCGCCATCGTCGTGGAAAACTGTGATGTTGCGATTGTACCTATTACTCCTGTTGCAAGTTGCTTTGCTCGGTGTTGGCAAATCATTCACCCTGGAAATAAGCAACGCGGCCCTGTGCTTGGTGGGCTTGTGAAGTACTGAGTGCGGTGCGTGAGTGCCACACGGGAACGAAACGAGGATGGACCTGTAACTTGGTAAGTACGTTGGATTAGTTGAATCAGATTTTATTATCTTCTTGCGGTTTTTAGCTTTGCCTGTTCCATTTCTAGTCTAAAGTGTTCCGTTTTTGCCGATTCTACAACAGTGGTATGAGATGAAGACGAAATGGAGTAGGTGTGACGTAATTGGAAGTGTAGTTGTGTTATGAGGCTTTGTTATGTTGGGAAGATTCTCTGTACGATTCATTGGCATGTTCGATAATCTCTTGTCTCATGTTAGAGGCATGAGGTGCATGCTGTCGACGGGTTTGCACGCATGGAATGCTTGCCCAAAGAGGCAGTTTTAATGGCGCCCATATGTGAATGTTGCAACGAGTGGGATGACTTATAGGTCAGGTGTGATTAATTTTTGAGCAAAACGGAAAATGCCTAACGAACTGGTGCTCCAATCGCCTCTGCAGACTCTTGCCTATGCAGCTTGTGTCGCATGAAATGGTGCGATTTTAGGAGTATTTGTGTGTGTGTGTGTGTGTGTGTGTGCGTTTAACTGTCATTTGCAAGTTGGTGGTATTGAGTTTGATTTTTCGCTTTTGGATTAGCATTACCTCCACTGGTCATGGACATACGTGATGGTTAGCATATTGTTCCATCCCATATGGAATTAGCTTACGCCATAGGGGATGAGGGGACTGACGATGCGGTGCCCTCACCAAGGAGAGCATGGAGGACGATGCTGAGCAAGGCGAAGGCAACTATGTAATGTGTCGTTGGTTTGTCGAAGGATGGATTTTGGGTGATGGGACCACTCGATTGACTCGTCATACCTTCGCGAAATGTCATTGGTATGTTCAATAAATGTGCATGTATTTTGTCCAAAGATGATGTCTCTTTTTGTCTTCGGGGAGGAAAAAAGTAGAGGGCACTACAGTACGTATGTATGAACGGGTGATGGAGATATTCTATTGCGCAGCCGCAGCTCGATCGTATGACCATGTGAAGGCTGCGGACTCTTTTGCTTCAGCAGATGTGGAAAGGGTTTTATTCTGCTGGACTGCAGTTTGTTGGCACAGGCGATGAGTGCGCTTTAAGGTAAAGTGCCCTTTTAGGGCTCCGATCCCACTGTTAGGGGGAGTGAAATGCTACCACTTAGTCTTGGGAATGTGTAACATGTGGGTGGGTGGGTGGGTGGGTGGGTGGAAGGATTGGGTTTAGGAAAAGATGACGAGGTGCCTCCAACCACTTTTTTGCAGCGGCATGTAGGCCAAGGAGTTGGAAAGGAGAGGAGGCTGCACAGAGCTTGAGTAGGGTCGTAGTGCCATCCACTCCTCAGGGTGACCCGTAATGTCGTCATTTTGTCATTTCAGTGCGCGATATCTTTAAATAGATGCAATGTCTAGTACCATCACTGGACAACTGCGTGTGGGTTGGAATGCTATGCTGAACTAAACGGTCAGATGAGGTAGGGATTGTTGTGGGAGGTCGTGCGGTTGAATGGCTACAAGCAACATCTGTTAGTGTGCCTGCAGTCCTTCGTATCTTACCCTTGCCCACTGTAACTTTAGTCCACTGGCCTCAACTGCCTAGATGAGAGAGCAGTAGAACTTTTCTCTAGTTGTTGACACTGGTCTTTAAACATGGTAAAGTTGTTTGATGGTAGAACTGTTAAATTTGAAATAACTCAACCATTTTCCATAAGTCCAGGCTCGTATCACATGCTTGTCAGAACGGAAGTTAAGTGACGCAGGCACCAGCTATTAAGTTACTAGCTATCTACTGGATTTCAGAATTTATGTTGTTAAAACGAATACTAGGTTTTGATTTCAAAAATTTGCCTACTCGGAGTTACTACCTCGTATTCTACATGTGAGCTAATCATGTGAAATCATTTAAGAATGATTCCGTGTTGTCTTTCCATTCCTTCATGATAATGCGCCTTTGCCTTGAGGCTTGGGACAGTGTCGACCTCGAGAGCATCATAATGCCACGCTGATAAGACGCGATAACAAAGCAAATGCAATTTGTGAACAGCATACTGGAAATGTGGAGTGAGGATCGCATGGGATGTAAAAGAGGAATGCTAGAACACATCATTGAGCTCTCTGCTGCAAAATGAAATTGGGAAGTAGTTGAGTAGTTGTAGTGTTGGTGAGAAATGCGAGGTGTTATAGGGGAATTGAGGTGTGGAATTTAAGTGCGGAAGTTTGCAAAAAAAGCAATGACAAAAGGCATACGGTATCGATGGGTTTAAAGATAGAGAAAAATGCTTACTGGAGACTGGTAATTGAAAGGAGTGCAGTGACTGTCAGATTGGGTAATAAACAAGCTCCTTCTCAAAAAGGTGATTAGCATCAATATCACAGTACAGGGGGAAGGGGATCGACGAAGCGTTTATCGTCTCGTTCATGGGTTGTTTGACAGGCTTGGAAGGAGGAAGGCGATAGGAGGAAGTGGGAGGAGAGTTTTCTCCGCATAATCTCATATTTCAAAGACAGTGTCAACTTGTCACTTTTCTGATTATACAATGATTGTGGCACCTTGTTGCTCGTCCGACTCCTACTTTCGGTTACGGCCACTTGGGATGGCCACATTGCCTTTGTAGGGAAGATTGGCCCCTGAACCATGCCAGCAGCATCGGATCCTCTCTGTTTGACGCAGCAATAATTTTACTATGGTCAAGAGGCGTTTTACTATGACCAAAATATCAACGTCTTAGGCATGTCGTGTGTATTAGCCTTGGTGCCTTCTTACTGCATGGTATCGTTCACTAATCTCAATGGTTTCAGATGTTTTATTTAATATTCTGACAAACGGTGGGAGATCGTGCTTTTTATTCTTTCCAAGTGTCTATTCTGGGGAAGACCACACTCGTCTACTTGATTGGTCCACAACTTAGGGACAGCCAAACTCATCCATGCGAATCTGAGGCAAAGTTTAATGTGATTCTCTATTCCTTCAAAAGGCATCTAGGGCGCTGCTGAGCTTAAATAACTTTAAGTCCTAGCAGACAGCGGATCCGACATTTTAGGATTTCTAGCCCAACCTGTATCGCCTGTGACAGACCGTAGTGGTGCGAAAGAATTGCATTCTTCCGGGCGGGAGAAGCTCTGGTATTCCACAATAGAGAGGCTAAATAATGAAGTCTGTCTTTCGACGTCTCTCTCACCCCGTGATCTGCAAGAATGCTGCTTACAACTGAAGCGATAGTAGCTGTGAACCACCTGGAAAGGCTTCGTTTCGAAGATTTTCCTAATATGCCTGCACGTGCCTATGGATATGCTGATGTTTGGCGGAACCTCTTACTCTGAATTAAGTTTTCAAAACAGGCGAAACTCCATTTCCAGTCGAACTCTCAAGGGCAATCCATGACGCTGTGATCAAGCGTCTCTTCAGGTGTGCTCGAGTTTCCATGACTGGCAAGGTTGGCTGGTGGGTGTTTTGTCCAGCACTGATTGCGTTGTGCTAGCTGACGCGGAAGGATTACTAAGGGGAGCGTCGAGAACGACGCTCTAAAGGCGGTAGGGACTGTGTAATACTTTGTTCGTTTGACTGCCCGTTTCGGCTACAGTCACTTGGGTGGTTATATTGCCCAACTAGGTGAGACAGGCTCTGGGTTGTGCCAGTAGCCCCAGACCCCTTTTCTCAATGCATATTCTGCTCTAGCATTGTCTTCCTCTGTCTTCATGGGAGTGTCAAGATGCTACTACGCTCTCTCTGAAAGGAGTAAGTCTATTGGGCCTAGACGTCAATCACCTGTTACATGGCAGATTGTAAGAATCTGAAGGATATCATTACGCAGATTGAGGTTTCTAATTGAGCTAGTGATGCGATTGCCAGTGAGATGGGTGTTGCAATACTTTGTTTGTTCGAACTACCGGTTTGGGTCACTTGGGTGGCCATCTTGTTTCTAGCCGGTTGGTCGGCCTCCGGGCCGCGCCAACAGCCCCCAAGTCCTCTGTTTCCAGATTACATGTATCCTACCCCCCAGTACTATGCCTTCTTTTACCTTAAAGGGAGTCTCGGGACGCTACAGACAGTACAAGAATTTGCTCTATCGATAAATTCTATAGCCATACTTACAGGCATTGAATTGGAGTGTGCCTACGAATGCCTACATCTACTGCGCCATATGGTAGATGAAGATTTGTGCAAAGACTGTCCACAACGGGGTGTAGAATCGCTGAACGACAAGTAATCCGCGCTGTACCGGTGGCAGGGCCAGGGCGATTCATGTCTGGACTTAAAAAAGAGACGACATTTAAGAAGGGTCCACCGGAGATGTTGCTGTCACATTCCATTTGTGTACATAAACTGAATCGTTTGGCCATGTGGTGAATTGAATGCACCACGACTTCTTTAATAGCGAAAATTCACTTTTATAGATGTTTGTGGTTTTCAGGGTAAAAATTTACTGGAAGTCGCGTATTTTGTAGAGCGAAACAATTCTTTAAGTTAAGTAATTCACTTAGCATTTTCAAAGTCGTTAGCGGTGACTGTTTTCGGCCTCCTTGATAAATTGGGTCTGTTGCCACACCGAGCTGCCATGGTTTTGGCAATGGTGGACCGCAAATTAACGAAAGTCTATCCTGATTACTGAGGGAAACATAGTGAAAATGACTGTTTGGAAACCGATTCCACAGAGATGCATCGCATCTTACTAGAGCATTATTTGCTAAGTCTAGGCGCCTTGACGACCAAATCGGAACCAGAATCCCACCCTTGTCTTTACCTTGCACGCAACCCAGGTGGGGATAAATAGCATTTTATGGTTTCTTGTCGAGCCTTATATGCATAAATTAACAATAGCCATTTATCAGAAAACGTGATTTTACTCTTGATTCTCAGGGTTTTTATTATCAATGCGTTTTATCATCAATGCGTGGTAAAGTAGTCTTGCGTGAATTGCTACAATGCCCACATTTGTTAACTACGTCTGCTGATTCTCTGAACGCGCCACTATGTCAAACAGTGACTGATCCAACCCCTTTCGCTCGCACCAAGCTCTCCTCATAAAATAACCCCTATTTTATTCAACATTTCCTGACAGTTCTTCCCCTCTCTAGCTGTTTGAATGTTAACCAAATGTTGTAGGTTGTAGATTCTTCAAGAGATGCGGAAAGTAGATGCGTGAAATGTATGGTGCCTGGCGAAATCCGATGAAGGAAAGTTAATTCATCGTAATAGGAGCACTGAGGCATGACAAAGACAACGACTGCTGAGGCTGCAACATTTTCGGTTTCACAAGGACAAAGGTGACAGACCGCTGACCATCGGAAGTGGGCTTACCTCCACATCTGTGGTAGAATAAAGGTGCTATACTGCCAAGGGAAGCGGGGAATGGGAACCGTCTTTGCGTGTGAGACAGCGTAGTCATGACACCCAGTTTCAGCAAGGTCGGAGGCAGCCTGCCTCTTTGCTACTGCCATGTATCTCCGTCTGCCTTTCTACATGCACTAGTCCTAAACACGATACGAGGACGAATCCAAATGCAACCAAGTTCTCTCCAAGCAGTTGTATCGTGCGTAGTAGCAAGCAGGATGAATGTGAGCAGAGTTTTTACACGCGTTTATGCCTACACCCATAGTTTACCTCACCGCCTTCTACCCACTTCTTCCTTTGCTTTGTTTTTCACCTGAGGTGTCGTTGAAGAGTGAGAATATGCGCATCTAACCGGTTTCGGCGCTTCTATACCAACCTCCACGCGTTTCAGTCCTGTTCGTTGTTCAAAGCTTTCCCTTCTATCTCACCGCCTTAGTCAATCTGTCAAATTACGAATCGACTCGGATGCAAACAGCATGTGACTTCGGATGACAGGGTCGGACGCAGAGATCGAATTAGGAGCGCTTCATTTTAGCTACAAAGACAATAGTTGGGCCTCTCAAACTACACATGTAGCTTCCTTTGAAGCAAAAAGTCCCTTGGTTTCTAGTTGCACACTTTATTATCGCAGACGGGGTTGAAATGAAGACTAAAACAAGCTTGGCGCATTTGCACCCAAGTAAGCCGAGTCGGTTGCGTGAGTACGGAGGCGGTGATTCTACCATGCATCGAATGTGTCTTACCCTCCAAATCACAGCAAACCTGTGCAATTAAAGCAGTCCTGGATCCAATTGGGACGCAAGTGACTAGTGTTAATGCTCGCAAAATCAAGAACTCACAGCCGGATGAGTTTGTTTCTCATGAGGTACAATATTTGGGTTCCAAGCTTCGGAAATAGAAATGTTGTGTTATTGGTGGCAAACATGTGGACAAAGTTCAATGAAGAGCAGATTTCAGCCATCTGCTAAATTGATGCAATTGCTGGTGATGACGATGGTGTTGGTGGTGGTGTTGATGATGAGGTTGGTTGGTCCGGCTAAGTGGGAGGCAGAAGAAGGAAACACGAAGCGGTTGTGACACTAAATGTGCAATTAGGGCATCGAGCGATGTTCCAAGTGCACGACACATGGACTAGTGGTAAAGACTGAGGTGTGTCGGCCGATATGCATTGTGTAATGGTGGGGTAACGGTAAGAAGCGAAGGGAGATTGGTTGTTAGGTTCAACGAAGCAAACGTGACCTTCGGTTGCGGTTGTGAACGTTCAAGCCTCACATTTTACTGCACAGTATGGCCATTCTCTTCGTAAGTTGCAAGTAGAAGGTTGTGAGGGAAATTAAGCCCCGACCAAGCCTCGGTGAAAAGATTTCTTTAATGAAGGCAGGAGAGGAATCCACGAGACATGGAAGTTCATTTGTTGGTTCCACACACATCGACCTCAGTCGCAATATCCTGTTTGGCATTCACGGGCTTGTTCAGATTCGAATGAGGGAAGCCGAGAGCAGGCGAGTGGAACTCAAACTTCGTTGCGGACGTAAATGGAAAGAAATTCATCCTGCGCATTTCTCACTTGCATCCTTACGTTAGGCCTCTTCGATGTGGCTTTGCAGCAAATCGTGACACGGCTTGGTTTTGGCTTTTGCCAGTGGAGAATAGCATCATGGGCGTCGAGTGTAGTCGGTGCAGTGGGAGTGAGTGAAGCAATGCAGAAGCACACAACTGTGTGCCGCAATGGTTTGAATAATTCACTGTACAGGATAGTAGAAGACACGGTTTGAGAGTTTGGACGAGACTTGACTTACATATTTGGAAGTGGAAGGAACGGATCATGGCAAAACGTGTACCTATGCGCCACTCCACGCTGACGCTTTTGACAAAGCGTGTCAACGCATTGGCACGATCGAATTACTACTCTGCAATGGCACGAAGAAAGTGCGAATTGAAGTGGTTCATTGCTTCGATTGCACATTAGTTGGTTAACGACCACGCACATGAGCGGCCATTTTGTTGTGATGAAAATAAGTAAAAAGGTTTGGAGAATTGACGCCATATTGAACTCACCAGATCAACGCAAACACTGTGGATTTTCAATTTGCTGCATCAAATCGCAGTTCTTCTTCAGCGCCTTCACAATGCCTGAGGTTCATCTGCTCAAAGCTGTGGTGGAATAACCTTCACTGCTGCGTGTTACATCCGAATGCAGTCGATGAAGAGCAATTGTGCCGGAAGATGCACCAAACCACTTAGTCGAACGGCACATGTGTGATCACCGTAACAATCACATATGCGTGATTTGTGGAGTTCTCTGCATGTCACATTTCGACAAATGATGAGTGGATCGGGTCAGTGGACGTCATAATGTGGCGGAATGAGGGTGTTTGGCAGGGACATGGTTAATCATTATTTAAGCGACAGAATGAAGAGGAAGTGAACATGGTTATTCGAACTGGACATAGTTTGTCAACAACTCAATTTCGCTTTGGCCTGGGTGAGAGAAAGCTATGATGGATTGTGGCAACTCAATTGCAAAACGATGAGTAAAGATTTGGATTTAAATTGATTGTTACTAGATCGAGATACCCCATTCGCAAAATCGCGCTAATTATGTGGCAGAATTTAGGCAGCTTAAAGTAAGAAAACATTTGAATATAATAGTAATCTTGGAGAAGACTCCTGGAAAACACAAAGCCATGCGCTGCTATGCCTTAGCGACCACTGCAAATATAAGTAAAATTATTAGCTCCCGTTTAAATCCAGACCGATAGATTGTCTACCTGCATGCGCATTTCTCATAAAGTTGCCTAACAAGTGATGTGCTCAAGCGCTTTCACGGGCACTCTGCTACTTTGGCGTTAAATGTGCACCCGCACACACGGCTGCCTTGCCCCAAGCAATGGAGTGTGAAGTGTGCCTGTAGAGGCAGGCGCACGCGTCGACTTAGGGGTTGGGCTACTTCGCATACATGAACTGTCTGCTACGGTGGACTTGGCCCGCCCTGCGATCCGACGCTTTTGCCCTCCTCAGCCCCTCTTTCCTCATCACACCACCTACATTTCATTCCTCCACCATCAGGTGCTGCGCCGGCTTCTTCTTGCATGACACACGCATTTCAGCCCATCACTCGTGTGTTCCTGCGCTTATGCAAGCCGCGGTCAGTTACCAGGTCTCTCAATCTCATCATTATGTGAAAGCATAATCACCAAATGACATTTTTGCTTCTTGAACCGTCTCCATGAGGCTGAATAGGCACAAGTCACTGCATGTCGTGGTCAATGCAACTGGTTCCACGTGCGTTCAGGTCTGCACCACACTAAGCTTAATCGCGTCGAATTACCGTCAGTGCCATTATCATGCGGCAGTCGACGCGGATGGGGAGGCAAAAGTGTCGCATCGCGGAGCGGACCAAGTCCACGAGAATAGACAATGCATCCGACGCGAAGTAGCGCCTTCCCCAAGCCGACGTGCGTATGTGGTTTCACAAGCACACTCCATCCTCCACTGCCCTCTGCGATGCAACTCTGTGAACGCGTACGACGCTGCCATGTGTTGTGCACAAGATGGTTACGGGAGGTGGCCAAAGGCAGCACATCAGTATCGCTCTTTACCTGTGTCCTCACGTCCTGCAATGCACAACGTCACCATTCAGTGTTGCACCAACGCCTCCACACTGACACGCCCTCACATGCTTCCACGCAGTTAGCTGGGCAGTGTTGTGAGGTGGTGGAGTCGTGCGTGCCCCATGAATTGCTGCATGCGCCAAGTGATAGCAAAGCTGCCTCACGTCACCCTCGAATGCACCATTTAAAGCCCACAATAATGCATTTAATTACTGGCCTCACCGTGCATGCTGAGGCACATGCTGACCGCACGTTAGTCGTGGAAGCTAAATGAACTGCGCAAGGTTGAACGCGATAGTCCCAAATGGGCGGAAAACAGTGAAGGTATGCAGGTGGAGCAAGTGTCACCAGCTCCACAGCGCACACCTTTGCGACGCTTTGCGACATGTTCAACTCTAGCACCACTGCTTGCAGTTATCGGTGTTGGAAGCAGCCTTTGCCCATAACTTTGCACAAACTTGGCTCAGTGGACGGATTTCTTGCTGGACAAACCTCTCGATGCTACCTCTCTACTCCTGTCACATACTTGCAATTTTGACGCAAGTCACTGCATGTCGTGGTCATTGCAACTTTTTGCACGTTTGTCCAGTTCTGTACCAGGCTAAGCCTAATCGCATCGAATTACGGTCAAAGGTGTTGCCGTTTGCTCATGCCAGAATCGCATCTTTTTCTATGCACGTTAACTTGCTTACCTCACAATATTTCAGCCTAGGTCAGGCCCACAATTGGATGTGCCGATTAATTAGGCGCAACGTCTTGTCACTTGTTTAGATCCTGAGACCGTATCACATTCATCTTGCGTATCCTCTCTGCTCCTACCAACGCAGAACAGTAAGAGAGCTATGTATGATTTGTATGCACGAACGGGAGCGAGAGCTTCGCACTTGCTCGTTTTTAGTGAAGCACACTTCTCAACGAAGACATTAGATTGGCATAGTGATGGAGTGCTTGCTCCAGATCCGTCTACACATTGAAGCAGTGCTTCGACTTAGATGTGCGATGTTTGCTTCTAGCACAACCAAGGTGTGCTACGGAGTTGGAGGATTTCGGTCATATCGTTTGACAACGTGGCATAACCACGTAGATCTCCTGATTGCGATGTTGGCTTCTTTAAGCCTAGGCTGATTTCTGTTTATCCCTGAGACTTGAGGAACAGTTTGATTCCTACTGCATGGCATCATCCGCAGCTGATTCTTTTAAAGCTGATTGCATTTAGCTTACCTGTTACTCACTTTCACCCATTTCTCTACTCACAGATTTGATGCCTAAATTCAGTTTCGTGAAATTACGCCACCAATATGTGCATTTCTGTGCCTCAGCTGAACTTCTCTTTCTCGTGCTCAAGTAACCGATTCGTTTAACAGCAAAGGAGGGTTCAAGCCTTGCCTTTGTTGAATTATTATTACTTGAAATTAAATATCGCTACTCTTAGACACCCACAGAAGATGTTTTCATACGCTATGTTCCAGGTCGCGTCCAGATTCTTTGGCTGAGCATAAAATTTAGCTGATCACACATCGTGCAATCGTGCGCACAGTAATTCATCTAGTCTAACCATTTGACTAGCAGCCGTAGCCATGCTAATGATTGTCAGACATCATGCCAATAGCGACGCTGCTTAGTTTGCAATAGTGTGGACCAACTATTTAGCCCATCCGTTGCATCTGAACAACATGTTTTTCACGTGACCTCAGTAAGTGATGTTCTTAAGATAACACTGGCGTCTTGTCCATGGAAATCATTAGGGCACCATGAGACCTGTCCTTTAGGCTAAGCATGCAGTAGGCTAAAATGCCACTGTTCTTCGTAAGTAACTTTAGAGCAGAGACGCAGCATGATGTTGTGCAAGTCAAGCAAACAGAGATGACTTCAGCTTGAAAGAAGGCAGCACTATAGTTGAGGCAAATGGGGATTGTAAAGGGCTCAAGGCAACATTGTTGAGTGAAGAGAGGACTGCAAAATACAAAGGAGGCACAGTGTCGGACATAGGAGGAGATCATGCGAGGCGAAATGATAGATGTGCTGACACAAACTCCTTTTTGGGTGAAATAGTACAAGCGCACGCTAAACCAATTAACTATGCATTCAGAGGCTCATTTTCGACACGCATTCCCTTACATTTGCATTTAGAAGTACACTTCTCAAAAGCACTGGTACGAATGCATTGCTTATCGTGGATGACATCTCTTGGCTAGTCGCAGCACGAATGTCCTCCACTCTGTCCCCGTTGTGTGCTCAATGGTGCTTCCGACGAGTGAGAAACAGCGAGAACTACCCAGCACCACAGTTGACTGGACACTTATTTGGTCTTGGAATTCCCCTGTATGGGTTGAGATTACAGCTCATGAGAAGGCTTCATCGTTTGCGGCACCTTTACATTGGTAGTCCATAGCCATTCCTCTCCTCCGACATCTGCCACTCTTTCTCAGTCTCTAAGTCAGAGATATCCTCCAATGCGCAGCCCGATAGTGGAGTCAGGCAAACGCATCACACTAAGCTGATCACTAGGCCCTCCAACCAGTAGTAGACGCAAACGCCTGTCTAAAGCACCTTGAGTGTCTTTGCATAACCAAATTACCAAAATGTGAGAATGGGAGGCGGTAGATTCTAGAACTGGTGGTGGTGGTGGCGCAGGCAGTATGCGCACACGTGGCATAAATCGGCAAATGATATTCTCACTGAGAGTGGGTGCCACGAAACACAGCTCGGGCAGATTGCACATGCAGAATGAACATTTGCTCTGACTTGTGTATTGAGGGGATCCCCATGTATGCATGCATGGAATGTCCACTTGAATGCATTTAAAGGTTCCACCAACATCTCAACGCTTCTACTCAACTCAAACACACACATTCATGATGCGAACAGCTGTCATGAGGTCAACATTGAAGGCTCTTCACCTCTCAGCACACGCACCAATCGTCGCGCTGTGACCTCATTGTCTGCCACATAAATACACACAAAATCGTCTGCTAGACATCAACGGGTAGGATGGTGGGAATTATCGCGGTTCTTGTTTTCGTTGCCTACTGCTCGGGTGCGTCTTCGTTTTTCTCATTTTGACTACTTCTGCTGAGCTTCACTTAGTGCGCTGATTCCATGCATGCAACAGATATGCCTTGTTGAATGCGCTCCCTTCGTAGACATAGACACTCGTGTTGCGTTGGCTAGTGTGTTTCAAGGCTTAGATAATTAATGCATCCCAACACCATTGCTAAGCTCTGACATCAAAGCCCACTGTGGCAAGAAGTAGAAGAGATCAGCTCGATGATAAATGTCAACAGGCAGTTGGAGCACACGCATTATAGCAGAGCGTTTGTTGTCTCAGCTGGCAGGATAAAGTAAAGCAGGTTTTCTTTTATAAAGGCGCAGCCACCCCAAAATTATGGGGATGGCGTGTCATTGCCAAGACCTCGGGAGCGACGGGCGGAATGTTTTATCACTGTGAGGGTTATTTCGTAAGTTCGCCAATGTGGTCGAATGAGCATGCACCGATTTGGAGTGAAGCAGTTATTTGCTAGCTTTAACATTCAAAAGAATACCAAGTGACTTACCTTAACAGACAAAGAGCACTAACTATGCATCAGACTCGTGACACATGGACGACAAAACAGTCCTTTTTACTTTTGCCACCTTTCTTCTCAGAAAGCGACTATCCAAAATGGAGCAGTAGTCAGTCAAATGGCAATTAAGAATAACCTGTGTATCGTCAACGGGACGCGGCGATGGGGCAGACCTTGCACCAAGGACCGCAGTATGTTGGTTCATCTTAATGTGAATGCATTTCAATTCGTGTACACTCTAAACAATTGACGTCCAACCAGTTCTGGTGGCTGCAAATGCCAGTGTTTTGTGACCCAACACAGCTCCGCTGGCCGACGATTCAGTGTCTGCTCTCCACAATTACGACAGGAGCTTGGCATGAAGGAGGCTGCTAGGTCTTATGCTAACGCTTTACTCCGCTACATTAGCACACAGAACGCTATGCGCTGAGGTAATCCACATCGAGAAAGAGAGTGATTTAACTAAACTGCCGCCATGCCAGGCTGGTGCACTCAGCGATGCGCACTCCAAGTAGTCCTTGGAGCAACTGCAGGGAAGATGAGACATGCAGCTAACACACAATTCATCCGCCTTAGATAAAGCAGTAATCGACCTGGACAGCGTGCGAGCGCAACAGGTCCTGGTGCTGACCAATGTCAGACCCAATGTAGGAATCTCTTCAACGACATTCTTCGCACCGCAATGCAAATTTCCGAAGCCTGCTCCAGGTAACCTCGTTTATCCACGCATTATCATTACTTCCACATGCATGAGAAGAGGCAGTGACAGAGAAGTAGAGGAGATGCGACATAAAAACAACCAGCACGCATATGCGGCAATTCGGACCTACAACGTGCAGTAAAACAGGCAGCCCAACTTTTTGTTCGACAGCATGTAGCTTACAGTTTTCGCATAGCTCACGCTTTCTGCTACGGTTACATTTTGAAACGCAGCATTGATTCTATGCACAAATGTTGGTGCCAAACTAAGTGCGATTGCGTTTGCCGTGTGACAGGTGAAGCTGACGTGAACACGTCGTTTCCTCTCTCGCGCTTCGTCCAAGGCATGGAGAAGTTCGAATTAGCTTCGCCGTCGGAGGTGCAGAAACAAAATCGCCCGTAATCCTATATTACCAGTCCAGTCCGAACACTCAAATTTGATAGTCTTCATCGCCTTTGACCTAAATACTCTCGCAATGCTCGTTAAACTTGTGCAATGTCTAGTTAGAGGAAGTTAGAGGAAGCAGCGGATACATCTTCCATTCATATATTATGCACTACTATTACGCACCGCCATGGGAGACTGTGTGTTTAATGTGTACTCACCCGAAATAGGTGGTATTTTACCTCAACGCGGTACCTCAATGCTCTTGGTGGGGAGCTCAACTTGTTCTTAATCAGAACCCTGTCTGTGGTGAGTTCAACGCACTTTCACGACCGATAGCACTCATTCATATCCTCCACACCGTTCTACTACCACCCAGATAACCGAAATACCTCCTCACTGATTTGCATCTGCTGACATTCCTCCTCTCTATTTGCACTCATTTCAGTCGGCTTGGTGAAGGATGAGGAAAGGGATTTGCGGGTATTTCGTGGGGTCTTTCCGGGCAAAACCGACGGAACCCGTGATCGCTTTACTTTCACTGGCAATAGCACAGCTTTGGTTGTATCTGTCGACTATGGACAGAGGGGTGAGTAAGACGAATCAGTCATTTGCAACGATTGCTTTGTTGCTGTTGCTGTTGCTCATCTCATCTTAATGTCCATTATGGACAATTGCTTTAGGAAGTGTGAACTGCATGTCTGTGTGTAAATAAAAGTCATGCATGAAAACGACGTGTTGCGACGCACTGATTTTGAAATTGTCCCTAGGCGAATCACCGGAAGTGGCAGAGTGCAATCGTGAGTCCATTTATTAACCCACTTTTCAGTCTCTCCGTTGCCTTGCCGCATTTCCACTCAGACGATTGTCTCCATCACAGCCGACTAACGTGCCGTTTTAACAATGCCTCTGCTTACGCCACTATGCCAGACTTACGATAGTACGGATTGACTGAAGCACTTCCAGAGCACTGTGATTTCTTGGTTTGGAGTGTACATCCAGCTTGCTGTGGAGAGCGGAATTGCATTCTCATGGTTGATGAGGTGACCAACGTTGAGCGTTTGTGTTGCGATGGTTCGTTGTTGCAGGCAGCAGTTGACTGAGTCAATCCTTTCTTCTGTTTAGGTTATGCAGCCCATGCCAAGGGTGCAGAATAAACAGTAAGATTGTTTAATTGCAACTTCACATATGCGTGACGAAATTGGTGTCAAAGTAAAGCAGATGATAAATGCTCTTGCTAATATACCAAAATAAGTTAGCCACATTTAACTAACGTTGCGCAAATTTTGTTGCCTTTGTAGATGTGAAGTCGCTTCGACACCATGTTGACTTTGGCACAGTTTGTTTGCCTTACAGCGCTTTTGAAATGATCTTCAATGTAGTTGTTCGTCTTCGCATGATTAGCTTCTTCAGCACTTAAATTTAATAAAGTTCGCTGAATTACCGAGTGCTTTGCTTTTGCCTTGCGGTCAAGCGAAGATCTGTCAAAGCATTAGAGGATGGGATTTGGTGGCGCACTGTCATTAAGCTGGATTCGGGCGCCAAACATGTGGCAGCTGCCTCTTGATGGGTGGCATTTGGCGAAATGAGTGGAGGTGAGAGACAGGTGGGCAAAGTAACTGACACAAGTGCATGTAGGAATGTGGAGGAGGTATAGCATTGTGCAGGTAGATGGGTTGGTGAGAGGGTGAGTGGTAAAAATAAGAAAGAATCGAGTGGCTGATGATCAACACCATTCGGATTAGATCAGCTAACTGGTCATCGGTAGTCTCATTCTGTTTCATGTTAGACAAGTTAATTTGGCATTGCTGAGGGACGCATACGTGAATGGCTTGGAGCGTTAGCACGTTATTTTAGCGAACTGCAAACATCCATCCCACGGATCACTGAGTGTGCACATTCGTAAGAAAGCCTTCGTGTACTGTAGCTCACTCGACTTCACTGGCAGCTGCAATGCTCTGCAGAGCACCTTTACCCACGCAGCAACTTCTTCGGTCACCGGATCAGTGTATGTGCCGATTTACACCAGGGTGTCTGCGTTGCTCCGAACACACCACTCGTCACCCAAGAGGAGGCGAAATTGCAGACTTGAGATGCATAAGCCTATTGCACGGGAACCGTGCTGACACATGCATGAGTTGTAACCAAAGGATTCCACTGTGTTCAGTGTGTCCCGCCACTCAGTTAGAAGTGCCTTAACCGATGTCGTGAGACAAATGCTGATTTGCTTTTCCGACGTTGAGATATCTCGTTCACTCCTAGGAAGTGTTGTTACGTGATCTTGACATGGTTTAAATGGTACTCAACTGCTCACGTAAGCATCGTGTCTTTTAGCACTAAACCATTGCTCGTAACCGCATACTCGCACTGTAGCTCTCGGCGGCTCTGCACACTTTCACAGCATCAAATCATTTCTGCAAGTTAGTGAGCTTTCTTCCATATTATTTGCATAAAAATACAAGATGCCTTTCAAGCATTAATCACTGCCCTTCCTGGCCCCATGGGGCAACCGCTATCCGTTCTGACGAAATCAATTCAGTGCTGCCGCTCAACGAACACGTAGATTTTGACCCAGTTCAACCAACCACCTACCGTTTGCTTTCGATAATCTAAGGTGTAGATGCATAAATTTAGCCGATACACCTGTCCAAGTACAGTCCCCGTTATCTATATTTTATGCATCCTGCTCAACACTCTGTATTTCCCATAGGATTACTCGATGCTACACACGAATCGCAGCTTGGTATTCTAGCATTACTATGCAGAAGGGTGCTCGATGCAGGTCCTGAAGCGTGCGCACAATTGAAGCTGATGTTGCATGGTGACACACCATGAGACGCCGCCTTTCCAACAACTCACTCAATCGCATGGTGCGAGTAGCCACCAGTGACAAGCAGAACTGACATTTGACTGCAATCTTGTGCTCACCTCAATCCCTGCCACGGTCAATGCACAGGGCTGCAGCCAACCCCCTGCCAGCAATTCGGTTCATTGTCTGCACGCACCGCGAGTGAGCACCATGTGACACCACCTCATGCTCCCTCTTCTCGATGGTAAGTTAGCTTCAATCAATCACTATCACTATCACTGCAGCAAATGAATCCGATGTGGTCTCTCCTTGGAGCGCCATCAACAAGCAAAGTGGATGGTGTGGCAAGAAGGAGCACATAGTGAATAGCTTGGAGCGAGACATTGGAGGAGCTGAGCGAAGTCCACTTAAACTGAGTGTGTGTGAGGAGGCAGAAGTGGGTGTCATAGCGTCTAACAGTGGTAGACCAAATGCTTGAATGACAAATGACGACTCTGAATAGCCAACGATCCTATACGGTATGACTGCTTCCTGCAGATATCCAGCCAATTGAGGCTAAAAGTAGAACGTCACTTCCTGACTTTCGATGGAGGAGAAAAGGCGAATGCAAGAGCTGCTGCTCTTGTCGCCCAAATTCATGATGCTGCTGCGCGTTTGGATCCGATGCGTAGCTGGTGCTGGATGGGCAGATTCACCAATGATTTTACACTCAAGCTCTGCTTGTTCGACTTAGCTAGGCACTGCATATCATTCCTGGGTTTCACTATACGGCTCACAAATAAATGCCACCAACTTGTGTTTGCTGGCATGCCACTAAACGCAATGTTGGCGTCGGGCGTCATCCTTTGGCTCAGTTTCATTTCTCCTGTAATGAAAAATAGCTTCTACACTTTACTTCAGGATTGGCATTCAAAAATATTTCGCAAACGGCAGCTTGCTAGGCAACTTGTTTGAGCTTTGCTATCACAGATTCTGAGGTGTGTGGGATTGTTTTGCCAGCAATATTGTGTCGCACACCTTCTCTTCATCGTTTAAAAATGCAGACGTCACTCACTATGGCGCCGAGCCGTTCGTCAGCGCACAGTAAGCAGAACTGGGAAAGCGTCTGAAAGTGGATGAAACATCCATTCCGTGCCATCGAACAGTGAGAAGGGGACGCGCCTATTTGGCTAAGTTTGATCGGCGCACAAGATGCATTGGTCGTGACCGAAATAGCTGAGTGTGTCAGAGACTCCGCCAGCGTTGACTTACTAGTAGCATCGAGGTGAAGTTGTACGCCTTCTTGCAGACTCACATTAAGCGTAAGTGTGGACTGGATGCTGTAGACGCAAAGTTGACAAATCAATGTGCTAAAAGTGAGCCTACTGATTACTCGAAGGCAGCACCTGTAATTTGGCAGGCTTGCATGCAGAGACCAATGAGGTTCCAGTCATCGGGAGAAGAGTGGACTGACTCACTCCATCGAATCGGGTGACACCACGCTCATGTGTGTGTGCATTCACCTGGCTCACAGTCACAGTCACAGTCACCCTAATCACAAGATCAACCCTCTACCATAAATGCACATTTGGTACTCTGTCAGGTCCCTAGCAGCTTAACCAAACGTTAACCTCGTGGTTTTGCCACTCTGTGGCCTCGTGTCTGCAGTCTACCCGCATGGCAGTAGAGTAGGTTCGCTGTGGTTCCTCAGACCCCTCTCTTCCTTCCCTGCTCTCGAATGAGCAGTCATTGATGCCTAGCCACATCGTGGATGCGTCCATTTCCAAGCATTAGACGGCCAACTTCTTGAGTCGCGATAGCGGAAGCAACTGCATGCCATCTCTCATTACGATTGTGCCTTGGCAATTGGTTTGCGAATGCAAATACTGCAGCATCTACCAGGGAAGGAGGAGAGGGCCAACACTACCTGGTGCTCTTTAGCCTCATCTTTGCTGTCAGTCAGTCATTCGCCACTAGCAACAACGTGTGATGGTAGGCGAAGAGGAGGGGAGAGTTGTCCGCCATTGTGTGTTCGACGTGATGGGTGCGTGAGTGGCCGGTGGCTAATAGTTGAGCATTTGCATTGCTAGTCTTGTGGACTCGACCCATGTGTTTTTGATGACATTAGGAGCATAATGTGTAATTGGGCGCTAGGTAACAAGAAGGCGAAGGATTGTGAATGAATGAATGAATTATGTTTTAGGAAGTAACTCAGCGAAGTTTGCAGGCCCACACACATAGGCAACTATGTGCGCATACTTGTGCACGAATAGAGCTTGTCATTTAGCCCTCGTTAGCACTAGGCTGGTCAAAGCATGAGGATGAATAATACGCGTTTTCGGCATTAATGCCATATGATTAAGCTTGTGTATTTATCGCTTAACCCATCAGCCGCTAATGCATGCATCACAGGTTAATCGTCATCGGTTGGGTGCGCATTCCACTAAGATTGGCGGTGTGCCCCTCAATGTCACTCACAAGGCATCCACTTTCTTGTGGATATCAAACAGTCGCTAGCAAATAGTCCGAGTGAAAACAGTTTACATGGTTCCCAAACGTCAGCAAGCAGTGCCCCACAACAGAGCATGTTAGAACGGTTGCATTTGCTTACCCAAAGAAGACATTAGACGCTGCTGATTATGAGAAGCCAGTGCACATCCTCCTCTCCTCCTTCAAAGTGACTGATTTGAACAGCTGGTTTTCGGAATGCAGAATGGGGCATGCTGTCCTGCCTTGTTTGGTGAAAAGAAAGTTAAATGCGGCATTGCCTATCGTCGGGTATTTGCTGTCGTGCGCATTGCTTGCACTGTAATACTTTGTTTATTCGAACTGACGGTTTTGGTCGCATGGGTAACCATATTGTACCTAGATGGTTGGTCGGCCTCCGGGCCGTGCCAACGGCCTATAGGCCCTCTGGCTCCAGAATATATATGTATTCTGCCCTAGTGCATTGCCTTCCATTGCCTTAAGAAAAAAGTCCTGGGACTCTACACTAATGGCAGCGGAAAGCGGACCCCACTTTGATGGATTTTATCCTGCTCCATACCGTTTCTGGCAAACTTTGGCGGTGTGAAAGATGTGCATGTGCTACAGACGAATGAACCCCTCACATCGCATAACACAAGGGCTGAGATCGACGTCCATCTTTGGCATCTCCCTCACCCTCGTGTTCTGCAAGAAAGCTATTAACTGCTAAGGTGACACCAGCCGTGAACTCCAAGTCCACTAGAACTGTCAAGAGGGATCGGCGATGTTGTGGTCAAGCATCCTCCGTAAGCTGCCTCTCCTTTTACAGGGGAACTCGCCTATCCTTGTCAAAATGCGTATCTACAGATAGAGAATGCGCATGACGCCATTCGATAGCATCGTTTTATGCTTTGCACACTTGCACCGCATGCATTTTGTTCCCATGAGGCTCGATCGCCCCATTTGCTCGGGATTCTACGATACCCTCGCGTTCCTTCTACAGCATCAAAAAAGCCCGGAATCACAATGTGTGTTGCCTGTGTCTCGACTTATTCGAAAACTTGCATTCGTGCACTCATCTTTCATTAGACCACATTGTCGTGAGGGAGGAGGACCAAGCAATACGCGTTTGCTGCACCGGGTGCTACGCGGAGCTGATGACACTACAAGAACGCATACGCTCAAACCTCGATGACTGACACGGTTAGCTCGCGGGTGCTTCTCACAGCACTGATTACGTTGTGATGGCTGACACAGGAGGCCGACCAAGGGGGGCGTTGGGGACGACGCTCGAAAGAAGAGAGGGGCTGTGTAATACTTTGTTCGTTCGAACTGCCGATTTCGGTCACTTGGGTGGCCGCATTGTACCAGCCGGTTGGTCGGCCTCCGAGCCGTGCCAACGATTCTAGGCCCTCTGGTTCCAGGATATATATTCTGCCATAGTACTATGCCTTCTATCACCTTAAGGGAAGTCTCGAGACGCTACAGTACATTCAGTCTTTTGCTTCTTAATCGATGTGGCTACAAGAGGTCATCTGGCAATTTCGCCATCACCCATGTGTGGACATCGCCTCCAGAAGCGCCTTGCCTTTCTTTGTTAATTGGAGACGACAAACCATGCGATTCGTTGCATGCTATGGAGAGAAAGATGCCTTGCTTGCTTGCAGGGACTTGTGCTGCTGGTGTCATAGGACCTACGATGCCTCGTTACTGTCTCATCGGTGACACCATCAACCAAGCACTGAAGTGGGAGCCGTCAGGCGCGGGTTAATGGAGTTGGCGCTCTCCTTCTTCCCCTCACCATCACCTCAGCGCAAAGTGCACCCGCCTCAGCCTTTAGAGTGCACATCAGCAAAGAGATAATGCGAAAATTGGATGGAATAGGAGGTTGCCACGTTGAGTGCTGCAGTGGAGTGTGATTCGCAGTAGGAGTGCATACAACAATCTAATGGCCTTTACCTCCATTAACTACGCAAGCATCGTCGTTTTACACATAGTGAGTACTTGCAAACACGTAGCTGACATGGCAGTGTCGGCATCAATGCTCCTGATCACAACCTTCTCCGCAAGTCTACCATGCAGACAACTCCAATATTCCCTATTGATGGGCACATTACCAATCGTTGCTGAAGTCTACAAGTACTGCCGCCGCCTTTTCGAGTAAGGGTGATAATTCAGGTGCTGATGTTGCTGCTCCCTATGCCTTCCCTTCTACTCCTTCTTTTATCTAGCCGAACTACAGACTCTACACTTCCACTTCGATGCTCTCATCCCGCACTCATCTAATCAGCCGCCTAGAGGAGCATCAACAGAGCCTGTGGTGCAGATCACAGCGGTTAGTCGCATGCATCGAAGGAGCAAATTCCTGTGCCAGCACCATCCATAGGTAATGACCACATCAAAAACCATTCATAGCACATCAAATAGTTCTCTGCACTGAGATCCGTATCACGAGGCCGTAGCGTGCACTAGTTGCTCGGAGTAGGGACGAAAGCACATCGCACATATCTGAACATGAGAAAGAGCTATTCAACCGCCACCTGCGCTACTGTCAAGCACCATATGACGGGTGAATTCAACAGTCTCACTGCTCTTAATAACCCATAGTTTTGGCAATGGTCCGACAGGGGTAGATAGTATGAATGGCTTTTTGACATTATCATCTTCTATCGCGTCTTTCCAAACTGCCATGCATGGATCTTTAGCCCTTGTAGCACCGCTTCCAGCACAGGTGATAGGTATGCCTCACCAATGTGCATTTCACTTTCTGTCCTTATCAAAAGCCTCACGCAAATTTAGAGGGCAAGGAAATCTGCCCCGTTTTGTGACTTGGTCATAAAACACCGTGACCTAGATGTAGATAGGGACTAAACGCCAATCACGTCATCAGGATGTTACTTCATCATGAGACACTTGAGTTGCTGTTGATGCACTGGTTTGCACAGCCAGTGGTTAGTGGAGGTGGAGGATGAGGAGGAGGATGATGAGGAGGAGGAAGAGAGGGGCGATAATGTCTCATGCTTTTACCAAGTGCTAGTGACTTTGCTCCTTTCAAGCCGAAGGAAGGACCTCCGTCCGTCCGTCCGTCCGTCCGTCCGTCCGTCCGTCCGTCCGTCCGTCCGTCCGTCCGTCCGTCCGTCCGTCCGTCCGTCCGTCCGTCCGTCCGTCCGTCCGTCCGTCCGTCCGTCCGTCCGTCCGTCCGTCCGTCCGTCCGTCCATTCGTCCTTCCATCCATCCGTCCGTCCACGCATCACTCCTCCATTTCTTTCTCCTTTCCTTCATCTAGTGCTCGGTTGGGAGGTCAAGGTGCCTACAGCACATCTTCGCAACTGTCCGCCTGAGTCGACAAAACTGACCCCGCCATTGCCACCACCGTCGCTCGCCGTGGCTGCTGTCTCCTTGTTCTTCACTTCCTTCTCTGCTCTGCCTTTCCTAATTCCTCCTCTCCCTCTCTCTTTTCCTCCCTCCCTCCATCCCTCCCTTAACTCCCTCAACTCCCTCAACTCCCTCTTCTTCAGGTACCTGTTTGACCTCCACCCTCTCTTCTCGTATTCACATCCCATCCCTCCGTTTCCTCCCACTCGCACTCATCTGTACTAGCGGCTATTGCACAATTGACTGCTTCTGCATCGGTTCTTTCCATCCCTTCCTCCGCCGCACTTCTACGCGTGACGATGACTTGGAGCATCCGTTGGAATCTCATCAGCCTCATATCAGATGTGACTGGCGAGTTCCCCTCCACCCCTCCACCCCTCCACCACTCCACCCTTCCCCACCTCCTCTTCCATGTGAATATCGCTCTGAACTGCCTTGTGGTAGACCTCCCTGCTTCTTTGGCAGTCTGCATCTTGTTTAGGGTTCAAATACATCTCTTCACTGGTTAGATCGCCTTGTCACTTAGTCAGCGGGATGGCGGTGCTGATTCGTAGCGAGGAGTTATAGGCGACGCGGTTGTTGAGTGGTAGTGGACAGATTCGTGCAAGTGGTGATTTGACTAGGCATCTCTCTCCTCACCATTGCCAAACCAACTCATCTGCATCTCCATTGGTTTGAGTTCCATCAACAGATCAGACAGGTTATCGAGGGGAATGATTACAGGCGATTCCACCTGCCAATACGAATGGCCTTGAACGGTTGCCTGGTGATTTGCTTGGCAGCCGATATACCCACTGGATCGATGCACAGCTCCATCGCCTGCATGTGCCTTTCGTCCGCGGCTGCGAGAAAACCATTTTCACTTCTGCACTATGTCCTTGTTGATGGTCCCAGACCATGCTGCTCCTGCCACAGCTACACTACATAGTTCTACGTGAATTCGAACCATCGGAACATGGGTGCTTGAGATGTCGGAACCCACCTGCTTTGCAATAGACGATTCATTCTAGGACCGAGTGCTTGATGGTTTTCTCCCTCTTGGGAGAACAAAAATGGCATTTATCGAGTGGAATTTTATGGACTGGTTAGCCAAAGACACTTCTGATGGCAAAAGCCTAATACGGTTAAGTCGAGGACCTAGAGCAATGTCGTTGCTCTCTCGTATCATCACGTTCCTCTTCCCTACCACTCAAGATATTGCTAGAAACTAGGTGAGCCTAAAGCTTTGATTGACGCCCGTAGAACTGCAAACTAATTATTTGGGAGATTTTCACTTCCAGCTTTCACTGAACCATACTGGTGTTTGCAGGTTGTCAGGGCACGGACAGTTCTTATTCGTGCTGGCCTCTGTTGCATCATATGGTGTTTAAACGTAAATGGCAGAAGGTTGGTTTCTAGGATGCAATCCATTCTTTCACTTTCAACTTTAGTGCGTCAATGTAGCTGCGCTGACAAATCATCCACCCTACACTAATTCCTCGTGGCATAAACAGGATCCAAACACTCCCTCGTTTTGCGAAAACAACAAGGCATTTTCGCACCTCTCCTGATCAACCAGTGCATGTTGCGACCTCAGAATACGGATTGCAGCGTACCTCCAGAGGACCCAATCCGCGGTCGGATTGCGGGTCATCTTCCCTCTGATCCTCCGCCAATAATCCTTACCGACGTGATCCTATTTTTGACATTCTACAGCTGCTGTCGAGAGGATGTTCATTTGGTTGCCGCTAAGAAGCTGTGAGTGATGACGTCCTAGATTTGTCTAGCCCATTCATTTCATCCTGCTGCTTCTCCGTGTTGTCCCTAATGACTTTGAAAGACGGAGTCCAATAAGGGTAAAGTGGGTGGGAAATGATCGTGGTTGGTCTGTGACCGCGGCTATAAACGAGAGTGGTGGTATCACAGAAGGAAGATGCAGTGGCTCACTCGGATCCTTGGAAGTGGTGTGAATCGGGAAGGTTCTTTGGAGCAGGCAGCAAACTACTGCTGGGAGCCACTTGCCTTGGCAAAAGAGACCCAACAAATGACTATCTTCTATGTTGGCTTGGACGACACGCCGACTACCCACCACTTGCCTTCCTCCACACTCAGCACCAAGGTGCGTCTCACACCTCCAATTCACCACCACCAACAGCAGCAGCAGCATCAGCGGCGAGAGCGACACGTGACCAACAGCAGCAGTGGAGCAAGTGCAGCCGCCCAACTGCGCAGAGCGGACGCATTCCTCCGCCAACTGCGACTGTTGCCAACACCACCTCCAAACTACCAGTCGTCTCCTCAATGCTGCCCAATGAGCCATCAGTTGGTGTGTCCCAACCAACGCCAGTTGAGAAACCAGAGTCCGAAGTGGACGACTGCACCGTGCCTCTGGTCGTCATTGCTCCTAGCTCTGTCGCCACTGCTGTTGCGTCCTCCTCCACTGGCACGAGCTCAACCGATTCCATGACGACCGCTACAACGACAGCGCCGCTGTCTTTATCCTAGCCTGCTGCATTCCCCTCCTTACTTTCCTCTTCTCTCCCATCTCTGCCCCCAATGCATTTTCCCTTCTCTTCTTTGGCCTCCTTACCAGCCACTCAACGACCGTCGCGTGGGTGTGTGAACTGTTCCTTCTCCCAGGCATGTGTGCGCACTTTATGACTTGGGAAATTTTTGAGGCTGTTCGGTTCTGCGATGCGCCCACCTACCCCTACCTACCCACCTACCTACCACTTTCGTTTGCTTCTCCACCACGCCTTCTGGCAGGATGAGCGGATGGGCTCATGACTCATCGTCCCTATTTTTTTCCTCTTTGTACCACACCCCTTCCCCTTTCCCCTTTGCACTCCCCAAATGGCGCACTGGCGGTGACAGCAGCAGCTGCAATAACAACAAATATAAACAATTATATATTCCCTCCTTTCCCTTTTCTCAACATCTCACACACGCACACAACAAGCGAGGGACAGCAACACCAACATGAGACCTGTTGCTGTGGTGGACGCAATTTCACCCAGCTCTCTTTGTCTTTGTATGCACGCGCACCCGCATTAGCAATTCCATCAAACCTGCAATTCTCTATTGGCTACACAAGCATTTTTCTTCACGTAGCGATGAGAGAAAAAGGCTTTTCACATGTATTTTCGGATTGGAGGTTCAAGTGTCGCTGCAAGCAATCACTGCTTCCATTAGACTATGAATTCTCGACTTCACCTTCGCATTCTTTATGACTCGACAGGGGATTGTGAGACAGCAGACGTGTTGATGGCGTGACTTCCCAAGTAGACGACGAGGTGAGAACCAATGTGCAAATACCACAACGAGGTCAGCCAAATCCCCACCCACCCATCCATCTCCACCTGCTCCTCACACTGGCGTGATTTATACAAGCCTTGACATCCCTGCCACACAGTCAATCCACGCCTTTCACCTTCTTAACGATGGTAGGTATCGGCTATCACTACTCACCCAGCTTCCATTATCCAATTATTTACCTATATATCCACTCTTATTTTGTCCATCACCTCGTCTTCCCATCTTTTCCACTACGTTTCATTTATGCTATTTCCACATCGCTGACTACGGTTAACCTTGGCAACCATCTATTAGGAGAGTGCTTCTCATCGTAAATCACTCAACGTCCACCTTAATTGGCTTCGCAAATATGCCAGTTCCTGAATGCTTCCGGTTTGATAAATGGGTGTAAGGCGATTCCGGATCGGAGTTGGATTCTCAGATCCCCTCAATCCTGTGGAGAGATGAATCGCCACATCAGTGGGTGACATTGGCTGCACAATAGTCCGTGTCGGATTCTACTTCCACGACCCTCGCCAAACACATACTGAGAGGCCGTCCCGGCCATTGAGTGTCATATGGACAAAGTAGACTCGTTCCAACGATTTCTATCCCAACGTGGTCGCTTCCATATCGGACCGAATACTTGTTGCTGTCTACTAACGCAACGAGACCGAGTGCACAGGCTTGGTGAGTATGGCAGACGACATCGGGCATCAATGTACCACGTTGGTTTATGTGAGGTGTTGGCATCTGACCCACTACTGGAAGAAAACCCGTTTCATATTTAATACAGCTTTCGCGCAAATATTCCTCTCGAGGCATTGTTTAATGGGATGAGGCAAATGTTTCCTTCCTGCCCTTATTTTAAGGGCCGAATTCAAGGGCAACAATTAACAATGCGACTGTTTCATTTACGTAGTGGATCGAAAATTGCATTTGAAGCATGATCTCAATCGTCTGCTCGGCATTGTTGTACCCCACCAGCTGATAATTATCGCAGCCATCACACGTGGAACAGGAGGTACGAAAAAATATACTGACGCGCAGTCTGAATTTTACTCAAAGCTTCGATGACTTTGAGAACTGCCCACTGGTCACCACAAAGTTGGACTGGCGTCTACGGTGTTACAAGTGCCTTGGACTAGGGATCTATAACGGAACGGATTTGCTGCATTTTGTCCGCCACGATTTGAAACTCCGAAGCATTGGCAGTGGACAAGGAGACTGGGAGACATCACCTACGTATGGACCTACCGACAGACGTTCCTACCGACTCGTGAGTTCTGAGCCACTTCCCATGGATTGGAATGCTCTTTATGGCAGAATTGTGGAATAAATTGATGCGCAGTACAGTTGGGTGGAGCGAGGTTGAAGTGCACTTTCCTACTGCATAAGAGATTGTGACAGTGTATGTTGCGTGGTGATGATGCAGAATGTTTGCAATGAAGGGGTTTGGAGCGTTGGAGATGGAAGAGGGAGTGTGAGTGTGCAGGAACTGTCTCAGCAATTGGTGTAACTTGATGACGCTGGCTTTTAGTAGTGGCCAAAATAGTTGAATCGTCCGAGAAACAATGCATAGCTCTGGCGTTTGGCGTTTAATTGGGAGGGAAATAGGTTTGAGCAGAACGCGTCCTTTACAGCTGCGTTACGTTTGTCGGCTTTGGTAGCGTCTAGATACTGACTTGTCTCCTCTGGATAGGCTCATAGCACTCGTGTGATGAGAAGGACAGAACACGTTGACGCATAGCGCCTTATGCTGTGTGCCATTGCTTAGCTCCTACAGACTCATTAATTTCCGCTTTTCATCGTCTAGAAATTGTCCAAACAGTTCTTTCATATCAGGGCTCACTCAATCGACAGTTGTTCACAATCAACCAAGTTCGCGAAAATGAGCTAGATCAGGTCCTCTAGCGTCACCTCAAACTACGACTACTGCAGTTCGCTGAAAAACAAATGGGCAGGTTTACCTAAGTCCAGCTAGGCAGCAATGCTGCTTGCTGACCTGACGTAGCCATTGGAATGCGAAGTGGAAGAAGCGAACTGAAAAAGCAGTGAAGGGAGGAAGGTGGTGGGACGTAATGGATGGAATTGGAGCACTACAACGCAATTTGGCTGCGCTTCATTCAGTCCTCCATGCAGTGGCAACGATCTTCTCATAATAGTGCAATATGACTAAGTTAGCGTCATCAGACAAATTTTAACAATTCATTACATTTATTTGCCAATCACACCAGCTTAGCACCTCATCGGTCTAAAGAGTCGTCGTAATTGAAGACCACAGCCACCGATCTCAGTTTGGATGACGGCGACTGCCGACTAGTGGGATGGATTCGGTGGGTCCAGTAACAAGGAGTGGATAGAGCACCCAATGGTGAGGCGGTGTATTGTCGAATGTGACATTAAGAATGTCAGCGTGAAGGGGACAAGCGCAAAATCGGGCATGACGATCAAAGGCCACTGGAGTCTAGCCAGTGAATAATAAATGCTAAGCAACCTTCTTACAATGGACGTGTAAACACGCACTTACAAATAAATTCAATTGTCTGCTGCTCTCTGGGACGCAAATGTCGAAGTGCATGTCACTGAAGCATGCCATTCTGCGCTTACCCTACTAAATCACCTGTGTGCGTTCGTGCATTGCGAATGATGCCGGCCCAATGCGACCACATGGAGTTTTCTTTAAGGTAGAAGTGAAGCTGTAGAAGCGCAGAAGAACTTTGGCCTAACCGTTGCAACAGAAGCAATGACTTCCTGACCAGTTGGTTATAGAAAAATGGCTAGTGGGCATGCAAATTAGAGTAGCGTGTCAGAACATTGCTTTGGTAAGCCAAATTCTCAACTAGGCAGTCTACGTGGTTGTGCCGTTTTGTCGCTGATGTGATTGGAATCCTCCAACTCCGCAGCACTTCCCGGTTGTGCTAGAAGCAAACATCGCACATCTAAGTCGAAGCACTGCTTCAATGTGTAGACGGATCTGGAGCAAGCACTCCATCACTATGCCAATCTAATGTCTTCGTTGAGAAGTGTGCTTCACTAAAAACGAGCAAGTGCGAAGCTCTCGCTCCCGTTCGTGCATACAAATCATACATAGCTCTCTTACTGTTCTGCGTTGGTAGGAGCAGAGAGGATACGCAAGATGAATGTGATACGGTCTCAGGATCTAAACAAGTGACAAGACGTTGCGCCTAATTAATCGGCACATCCAATTGTGGGCCTGACCTAGGCTGAAATATTGTGAGGTAAGCAAGTTAACGTGCATAGAAAAAGATGCGATTCTGGCATGAGCAAACGGCAACACCTTTGACCGTAATTCGATGCGATTGGGCTTAGCCTGGTACAGAACTGGACAAACGTGCAAAAAGTTGCAATGACCACGACATGCAGTGATTTGCGCCTATTCAGCATCATGGAGACGGTTCAAGAAGCAAAAATGTCATTTGGTGATTATGTCCGATTGAGATCTCAATGCTTTCACACAATGATGAGATTGGGAGACCTGGTAACTGACCGCGGCTTGCATAAGCGCAGGAACACACGAGTGGTGGGCTGAAATGCGTGTGTCATGCAAGGAGAAGTCAGCGCAGCACCTGATGGTGGAGGAATGAAATGTAGGTGGTGTGATGAGGGAAGAGGGGCTGAGGAGGGCAAAAGCGTCGGATCGCAGGGCGGGCCAAGTCCACCGTAGCAGACAGTTCATGTATGCGAAGTAGCCCATCCCCTAAGCCGACGCGTGCACCTGCCTTTGCAGGCACACTTCACACTCCACTGCTTGCAGCAAGGCAGCCGTGTGTGAGGGTGCACATTTGACGCCAAAGTAGCAGTGTGCCTGTGGTGATAGCGTTTGAGCACATTATTTGTTAGGCCACTTTGTGAGAAGTGCACACGTAGGATTCTCATATCAGATCATGCCACTCACCTTCGTGCGCAGATCCATATTCACACACCTGCTGGACACTGCTAGGTGTGTGTACTAAGCCAGCCACCTTGATGGAATTCAGTGAAGTGCTTGCAGATTCTGCGCACCTGAGAATAGAAATCGGTGCGTTCACTTACAAAGCTCTTTTCGAGTAATCACCGTCTGCCTGCTCCGGCAATGCTTACCAGGCTATTCTCTAGAGGATGGAACCTCTGCCACCTTTGTCCTTGTGAAACCGAAAATGTTGCAGCCTCGGCAGTTGTTGCCTTTGTCATGCCTCAGTGCTCCTATTACGATGAATTAACTTTCCTTCATCGGATTTCGCCAGGCACCACACATTTTACGCATCTACGTTCCATATCTCCCCGAAGAATCTGCATCCCACAGCATTGGACCATCATTCAAACAGCTGGAAAGGGGGAGAAGTGTTTTATAAGGATAGCCTGATGCCAGCGAAAGTGGTTGAATCAGTCACTGTTGGAAACACAAAGTTAGGATTCGGTCACTTCCATTTGGCTGGTTGTCATAGTGGCGCGTTCAGAGAATCAGCAGAGGTTGATGCCATGCCGTAGGAAACAAAGTGTTCCTCAAGTCTCAGGGATAAATAGAAATCAGCCTAGGCTTCCTGAGATGGCCACAAACACTCATGCAGTTGTTTGTAGCACTTGGGCGGACGAAGGGAAAGTGGAACTACAGGGTCGTCAGAATTGCAAGTATGTGACAAGGGTAGAGAGGTAGCATCGAGAGGTTTTTCCAGCGAGAAATCCGTCCACTGAGCTAAGTTTGTGCAAAGTTATGGGCAAAGGCTGCTTCCAACACCGATAACAGCAAGCAGTGGTGCTAGAGTTGAACATGTTGCAAAGCGTCATAGCGATCTGCGCTGTGGAGCTGGCAACACTTGCTCCATCTGCATACGTCCAGT
Source organism: Taenia multiceps (assembly GCA_001923025.3). Lineage (NCBI taxonomy): Eukaryota > Metazoa > Platyhelminthes > Cestoda > Cyclophyllidea > Taeniidae > Taenia > Taenia multiceps. Next base: position 6,499,574 of record CM010316.2, read on the forward strand.
GTTATGCGCGGTGAGGCCAGCAACTAAATGAATCATTGTGGGCTTTAAATGGGGCATTCGAGGGTGACGTGACGCAGCTTTGCTATCACTTAGCGCATGCAGCAATTCACGGCGCACGCACGACTCCGCCACCTCACGACACTGTCCAGCTCACTGCGTGGAAGCATGTGAGTGCGTGTCAGTGTCGAGGCGCTGGTGCAACAGAGAAAGGTGAAGCTGTGCATTGCAGGACGTGAGGACACACGTGAAGAGTGGTGCTGATTTACTGCATTTAGCTACCTCCTGCAACCATCCTGTGCACACACGCGCAGCTGCCTGCTGTACGCACAGAGCAACACGTGGCGGCGTCGTACGCGTCCACAGAGTTGCATCGCAGATAACATTGTAGGTTGGAGTGTGCTTGTGAACCCACACACGCACGTCGGCTTGGGGAAGGCGCTACTTCGCGTCGGTTGCATTGTCTATTCTCGTGGACTTGGTCCGCTCCGCGATGCGACACTTTTGCCTCCCCACGCCACGCTTATTCATTGCATTTACCGCCATGCATCACCGCATTATTGGCTGCTGCACCAACCTCGCTTCCATGCCACTCCGTCAGTCGGTCATTGTCATAATCCTGACCATGACTGCTAAGTGCGGCCCTCACTCAATCTAATTTGCAAATCAATTGCACTTGAGGCCAGTAATGTAACCGGGTGAAATTAATGCATTTCCTAACCATCGTAGATGGTTCGATACCAAACAAGTTTACTCCAGGTGAAAGGCATTGTGTCTGATGTGTGAAATGGTGCATGATGAATGAACTGCAGCGCAACGCTGTCCAATCACGGCCATTGACACAGTTGGGTGCCAATCAAGGCTGATAGGTAACCGCATTGGCAGGCGGATTGTGTCTCGTGTCGCCCATTGCATCTGCATTGAGAGGCACTTGTTACTGAAAAGAAGGGAGTAATATTAGTGAATGAATCGAACTGGATGCTAATGAGGGATTGGCGTAAATGTCGTTTAGCGTGGCAAAGAATAGGACGAATAAGCTTATACTTCTATGTGCAAACTCACTTGACTTATTACCAGAAGGATAGGTGTTGCATTAGTGAATGAATTGGCCCATTGTTTAATGAACACTTTTGAAATCATTATTCCACTGGGATGGGGGCGAATAGATATGTGAGTGAGCCAGATAGACTAACTATTCGCATGGTTGGTCTTATTAGCATTAATTGTTTGCCCTAGCATCCACATAAGTTTAGGTGAACCTTTGCAAACGTGCCGCGAATTCGCAACAGTTTCGCATGCAATTTGCGTTGGTCTCACGTGCTAATTTTAGAGCCACGAAGGAATTACAACCACGTGGTCGCATTTTTGAGTTGCCATTTCCTCCTCCTGCTTGGTATGTTGCCAATAGGGCGGTACAGTTTTTGTCCATTCCTCTATTAAATCAACAACTACTGGTTTCATTCTACTCAAGCATTGGCCAAACCGTTCACAATCACAAGCAGTCTCACCTATTCTGTGGATGGCTAATTCCTCCTTATAAATACACACATCACTAATTAACACTTTGGCAAAATGCTCACTTTCCCCACAGTGAAGCTTTTGAGCATTTGGATGCCAGATTTGCTGTGCCCGTTATATTGGCAATCCACACTTCTTTTATGCTTGATGAGCATTTCACTGATGCTCACCTTTGTCCTGAGCACCCATTTGTTAACACAAACAGAAACTCGCCCGTACAACCAAAATGATATTGGGCATAACTGAATGCCCAAACCACCGGTTTGGTTTATTCAGACAGGAAAGCACGAAGCTCCTCCCACTGGGTTGTGAAGGGATGAAGGGTGAGTGGTGTGATGAAGGAAGTTGGGTTGAGGAGCTAAAGGCGTCGAATTGAAGGGTGAGCGAAGTAGTCCAGCCCGTAAGCTGACGCCTAAACTTGTCTTTGCATGCACACTTCACCTTCTATCGCCCTCGGCAGTACAGTTGTGTGTGTGTGGTCACGGCACTAGTCATTGGCTTGCGTAGGGAAGTGGATACATATGACGTTCGAACAAATTGTTTGCGTGTAAGCACGTGAGCAATTAAGCATTGGCATTGGGTTGCCTTGTGCAAGTTTTAAAAGCGTTTTTCAAGCCAAATTATGTCGCGTCGAGAAAAAAGGTGGAAAGAAGAGGGGCTACGCAGTGCTGCGTTTGTTCAGACTGCCGGTTTCTGTCACTTTGTTGGCCATGTTGATTTAGCTGAGCTGGCTGGACTCCAGGCTGTGCCAGCAGCCCTAATCACTCTGTTTACGAACATATGTATTCCGCACTTGTATTATGTCATCTTTCGTCTTCAAGGGAGTCCCGGGACACTACTCGACTAGCTGTGACCCTTGTCGACGTAGGAAGTTTATATATACATAGACGTTAGAACAATGTGTATGCGTGAAAGCACGGGTTGTGGGAATCCTGCTGGTAGATCCCCATGTGCCGAGCACGCTGAAAGGTCAGAATTTATTTCACTTATATCATCGAACTGGCTGAATACAGGGCCATAGTGTATGATCACCGAGTAATGTGTGGCCCTTCTATCTGCTAGCAATTCACGATGCAGTCAAGTCACGAGAGTGCTGGTGGAGTTGGTCAGGCACGAACGCGGACACAGAAGGACGGTGTGAATGGACATCGCGTGAAAAGTTGGAATAAACAAGATGGATGCATAAGCGGACGCACCTTAGCACACAAGTCAGTTGCGAACAGAGCAGAGACAAGTGAGGGATCATAGCTAAAAGTCAAGAAGGCACTGGGGCAGGTAGGTAGACGATTAGGCTCAGGGGTGTTGAGAACTGGGTGGCTAAAGAGCAGGTATGCTGGAAGTCAAGATCTTATGTGATGAGGAGATTGAGACACTTGGAATGGAACTAAGGCAGATGAAGAGAGCAAAACTTGGACGAACCCAGGCGGATATGCGAAACTCGATACCTGAGAGAAGAGAAGTGAGGTGGTGGGTGGAGAAGAGCCTGCATAGATGTTTGGAGATATATGTCCTACAACAACGGAAAGTGGAAAATGTGAAGAGTTATGCTAGGAGCAATAGGTTCCAGAGTGATGGAGGAGCTAGAGCAGAGAGATGGGAACTAAAATCCAGGCTGGATTGAGGAGGATCGAGAGGGAACTGTGGTGGAGAGAATGAACCCTTGCAACTTTTACTTTGCTCATTCCCTCGCTTACCTTTTCCTCTTTCATTTAGCCGATTCTAGAGAGGCGCTGTCTCTTAAGCTTCGGCGCCACAAAATGGTGCAAATACTGTTTTACCCTGCCATAGCGACCTGCTTCAGATCACGTGGTTTTACTACGCTATCGGCGTTGGAATACCTGACCACGTCGAAAATGGCGAGCGCGGTGCCTGCTCCTACACCGCCTGCTGGACAAATGCTTCGCTGCACTGAGCCAGGTAGCACTTTTGTTTTGTTATTTTTACCACCGATGCTTAAGCATGGTTTCATGTGCAACAAAGATTGAGATGGTTGGGCGATTCACTCCTGTTAGTCTGATTCACTTGGGGCTGTTTGTAACGTGTAGAATGCATGGAAAGCTAATTGAAAGCATCGTCTGGATTGCGGTTTTCTAACTGTGAGTTGAACAAACTCGCTCGAAATGCACAGTCTCCTCATTAAAATGCATCAATAAGACCAGTGATGGGGACGCTTACCACATCTACCAACTCACTTCGACATAAGTGAATGGCACGACGTACAACACATGGTTTTGGGGCGTGTGGTTAATGCAGAATACAGCGCCAGGTAAACCACTCCTTGCGTCACTGTTTTGTAAGTGTGGCTGTCATCCAAGTGTAGATTGTTTGCAGTGGTGTAGGAAGATGCGGCTCCTGCTTCACCGTGGTCGCTGCATTGCCAATAACAGTGAAGCTTTGCGTTTGCTTTGCCGTAGGGATGCATGCCGTAGCAACCGACAGGAGCAGACACTGATTGTGACGTCAGCGACGCATTGCATGGCATCGATGTGCTTGACTGTCCCAACTAGGGAGGAGACCGATTTGGTGAAAATGAATGGCTAATTTTGCCGGCAATCGAAGCCGAGCGTCGTCGTGAAACCCTCCTTCTACAACAAGTCATGCAAGGACGTTGAAGGGATACGTATGATGATGATGGACTGAGAGAAACCCCAAAATGCACGCTGCGTTAAGAATTCATTCGTGGTGGAAACGTAGCCTAAGACCGTATGATGCTTCATGCTGAGTATTTCTTGCGGTAGTGAAGTGAGCCAACAGGTACAACGCTTCCTACTACGGCGAAAGTGCAAATAGCTAAGCAATTAGTAAAGAGGTCGTTGTGTGAATTGGACAAAGAAGGCAACTTTTGCATTAGCATTCGTTAGGGGCTGGGTGAACTGCGTTGGATCCGAGTCGGACCTAGACGAATGCCCTGATGCGGCTTTACCAAAGCCGACATCACAGCCACGTTTGCAGGCTCAAGTGTTACTCCCTCGCACGTCTTCCCGTTCGCTGCATGCATTGTTGCTCTGACTGCTTGATGTCAACTCGAGCTCAGTTGAAAAGGGGCTGGATCGAAATCGAGAAGATTTACGGATTTGAAACATGGGTCGTGTTGACGAGGAGCATTGATGGTAGTTGGACGTGGTATTGAATGCAATGAAGAAATGACACTTGTACTAAAACTCCTAGGTTGATGCAACTTAGCGTAGGTAATAGTGAGGCATGCTTTCTGGTTGATCGTTGTATGAGATAGCAAGGCCTCGAAACCATCGCCACGACGTCCACTCACGTACTTCCTTCACGTCCAGTCTCCCTGGCTGAGCTTCCACTTGATGCGTCAGAGAGTTGGTTGCTTAATCAAGTTACGCGCTGTCACAAAATGACGTTTTCCGCAAACGTTGAGAGCAGCAAACTCTAAGCTACCTAGCAGCTCTTGCAAATGTTTGGTGCTAGTCTTCTCATAGGTATTCATCACATTGCCCTGCCACGCGGATCAACATCTGAGGTGAGACAAGGATGAGTGGAACGGATACCTCACTCCAACAAAGAGACGTATGCTTACTCTGACCACTCGCTCATAACCTCACAGTAAGATTGGCAGTCTCACTATTTGTCAACCTGCAACCAAAGCACAAACCCACCATTGAGTCACTGAGCAAACATTATCCAGAGTGGCTTGTGTGCTGGTCCAGCGAAACCTTGCACGGTAAGTAGCGGAGGACGCGCAAAGAGGCAAAGACGCAAAGGAAGACCTGATCACTAAACACCTGTTTGGCTAAATGGGCAAATGGAACCGAAACAAACTGTTTGAGAAACAGCTGGCATTAGCGCAGTTACCTCTCCTCTCCCACCACTGCGATTGCAAAGCTGCACGTTGTCTCTGCTGGATTGCTGACGAATCATTCTAATTGTGCAAGGCTGTAGGTGCTAGCTCCGCAGCATACTTCAATTTTAATGATCGCAGAAGTCCTGACAGACCGAAGCTTGCGCAGCCATGTCGTTTAAAACAAATTTCTCTCATTGGAAATATGAGAAACAGGTTGAGCAATTCACGCAGCTGCGCAGCAAGTGACGGAAGCAGAACAAAGTGGGATAAGTGGTGAGCGCAATCAAAGCACTAGAAACGAGTGAGCTAGGTGTGATAAATGCAATCCATTGCAAGGTAGATGCTGATTTGTTCTTCTCGATGTCATTATCGCCACGGCCGAGGTAGAGGAAGATGTGTTGTCGATGAACGTAGCTGCAACGTAGCTAATGATGTCGAATTTGTCGTGGTCTTCTCCTTGGCCTGCAACATTAGTCCCCTTTTAGCCTCACTGCTGTAATTGCTGCTATTTAGAGTTCAACTTGGTCTTCCCTCGTCACGCATGCCCATCTATGGGACAATCATGAACGTCCATTAGGCCTGTCGTTGACAAGCTTGGTCAAAGTGTCTAAGACAATAGATCGTTAAACGTGAATACGCGTGCTGCCAACTGCTTAATGCTGTTAGTACTGCGGCTGATGCATCCAACTTTGGGGTGCGTTGGGGAGTTACATTCCGTCTCAGAAGACTTCCCAAGGACTGCAATCACCACTTATCCTACTCTGTTGCGCCTTCAACACTCCTTGCGATGTGGGTTGATTTCTCAACTTGTTTCTCGTATGGCTAGTAAGGGCCTAATTCAACACGACGTGGCTTCTCAGGCTTCGGTTTGTCATGGCCACTTCGATGAGCGAAACTGAAGCACGCTACTTTATCTCTTCCCTTCACCCGATTCGCAGCAGAGGTGCTATCAACAGCTTTGCACACTTGGAATGTTTCTCCCTCCCTGGCCAAACTGCTCATCGAGCATTACAATCAAGACAAAACGAAGTGCAGCACTGCAGTTGCAGCAGTGTAAGAGGACAGGTGACTGCGCCAATGCCAGTTGCCTCCTGAACGGCTTGTTTTGATTCCATGTGTCCAGTCATCAGAGCTGATTTTCTGGTGATTGCGTCTCCCTTCGCCCCTTGGTGTGCATCACAGCATCGGTGGAACTGGCAGAAATCGCCCGTGGTGGGAGAAAGATTTGACTGTTAAGGAAGGATCAAGTGATTTGCGGAAGTGAGGAAGTAGGACCTCTACTGCCATTTATTTTGCGAAGACAAACTTGGACCACCACCTAGCTAAGCCTGTTTGGTTTGGTTTAAGCAAGCTGCGGGCGGCGGATCTTGGCTGATCCCACTCACACATTCTGTCTACCATCAATTGATTCACAAAATCCAAGGGAAATAGGAGGCAATGTGGTTTCTTAGAAAGCTTATGCCTTTGACATAAGTAAGGAAATTTGTGCCTTTAGGGTGGTTAACAATGCAGCTACTGTGCCAACCACTACCATGTAGTGCCCCAAGTCATCCTTACGTCGCTGACAAGTCGTGCCAGTTGGAGAACTGATTAATCACTTGCGTGAATAAACAGGTAACCCTAAGGTGCAGAGTCTGAACTACCTGCGTAGCTAATCGTCAGTGTAAGTGGGTGTGAAGTTGAAATCGCAGTCCCGTCACTTACTCACTCATGCACCACAACCCTGCTACACCAACTCGTGCGAATAATTTGTTACTAACACGCAAATCTTGCCATATTTGGATGAACCGAAGTAATTTGAGCAACACCATTCTTGCAGCACCGGGTGCGTCGATGCCAAGGACAAAGTTCGTCCACGAATGCGATGCTTGCCACAAACTAGAAGTTTGATTGAACTGCAGCTTTACTGAGTCGATGCACGGTGAATGCCACATCTGGGTGCCAACTTATGCCGACTTGCTGAGCGGACGATTGTTGCTGATAGAAAGCAGTGGTTAAATTGAAAGAATTAGTCCAGTAGTCATTAAAGGACCTTCAATCTCGTCGTTTAGCTTGAATGAAGGCGAGGGTGTTGAGTGAAGTTTGAATAAGCCAGAGTCACTTGCCCTTCTCAAAAGTGTTGCTGGTGCTCAACTCGTTGCAATTTGTTATGTGCATTTATTGGCCCTCCTTACAACTCTTCATTCTGCAACTGGATCCTAACTAGAAGTGTGGATTGTTGGGACGCCGCCACTTGTTCTACGAAGATGTCGCACTTATCTTGCATACTGCCTGAACAAATCAATTTCAACTGATATCACTCCACTGCCTCCCATGTGTCCAACTCATTCAGCACAAGTCGCATCTGCTAAATTGATGGTTCGTATCTTGCCACAGGGAGAGCTATCAATCTACCATCACAAAACGCTATGAGAATTACATTTGATTTGTATGGAGGGAAGAGAGGGAGAGCACTGCACTCGCCCGTTTTTGTGAGGCGAACTCATTTAGCTACAGGTAAAGTGTGCATTTAATTATTCAGTCATTTCCTTATTTTCTATGTGACTCTCTTGTCCACTTAACCACCAGTATGCAAACAGAGTGACCGCTAGAATGAGCAGCCGCATTGTGCTCGGAACGGAAGTGCACTCAACGCAATAGTAGCTTATGAGGAGGCAGTGGGGTTCGCACTTATCCAACTGACAACAGATGAAGATGACTCGCCAGTGTGACATTGTGTTTGGAGATCCTCGTGAAGCAGTTGTATTGCATGTCATGACAACTAGGCTGACCACACATCAAGTACAAGTCATACACCTGCACTCATGCCCACGAATCACTTAACCACCTATCACCCACCACTTCCTGTGCTCCACTGTCAGCCAGAAACATGATCCAAGCCCAGGGGTATGCGCAATTGAGCGACGACAACGCCTTCCTACCTACTCTTACACATCTCGTATTCAGTGATCAAACAACTTCTTATTCCCCTTCCCCTAAACTCGTCTGTCGGATTCCGGAAGAGGCTTGTAGAATAAAAGATGATTCCAAATGAAATATTTGGGTGTGGTACTTGAGCCGAGGATGGTCTATCTCAGTTGAGGAAGGCTGTATTGGGGTGATCCTCACAGTTTTGACTTGAGGAAAATTAAGCAAATGAAAAGAGAGCAACATATTGCCGATGAATCATAAAACTCAGCACGAAATGCGTTTGGTACCTTTCTGCATACAATATCGCAATTAGTCCAGCGTAGTCCGTTGTACCGAAAACGGCTGGCAATTTTATCAATTAATTGAATACACCTTGTTCTCCGCATTACTGTTTGCATTTACAAATGTGGGTGCTCTAGGATGAGGCCGAGTAGTGACAGAAGGTGGATCAAGCTTAGAATTTGTGGAGCGACACTCTGATGATTACACTGATCTGACGGCAAAATGATTAGTCCGTCAACGTTGGCAAAGCTAGTCGATTCGTTTGAGCCTGAACTGAAAGTGCGTCGTTGAACAGATAGGACAGCTAGTGAATGCGAACTAGTTAGTTAAAATTTGAAGTTGGCATGCTGAAAGGTCTCGAGGCACCCATCTTAATGTGTATGTGGAAAAGTGGCAGTTCTTGCATGCATGCTTCTGCTCACTCCCTGAGATGTTGAAGGCAAGAGCAAAGGGCTTCTGCCCCGCGAGGAGTAAGTCTCGGTTCGCTCCCTCTTCTATCATCCACTCACCCACTCATCTACCTCCACCCACGTCAAACGGCAATCTGAGGGCTCCCTATTCCTTCGTCTCAGTGACCATCAATTTTGCCGCGAAGATATGCGGCAGGAGGTGTGACTTGCAGCCTAGTGAACTACGATTGCTAATGCAACTACGAGCATTTCAACGCAATTTGGCTGCGTTTCATTCAGTCTTCCATCCATTGGCAACGACTTCCTCATAATAGTGCAATGTGACTGAGTTAGCGTCATCAGACAAATTTAACAACCCATCGCATTCATTTGTCAATTGCACCAGTGTGCCTTCCTTTGCCTTCAAGGAAGTCTTGGGACGCTAGATTGGGAGCAGCGGAGGGCGTATTCGACTTGAAGGGATTTCTATCCAATGGAGTCATGTGTTGCCCCTCCAAGTGTAGTGGGCTTGCCTTTTCCTCAACTGCGCACTTTCTCCTGCCGGAGGCATTTCATTTCTTGGCCACTTTGCCTTGGAAAAATCTCTCCTTTTCACACATGTGGGTGTAAGACAGACGGCAGACGGCACACGGGACCACGCAAACATTTCAGTCCAAAGAATGCAGAAGCTCGGTTGTTTAAGTGCTAGTGTAGGTTCATTTATATAGAATGGGGATTGGGTAAAAGGGAGATTTGACTTCAGGCTCACCAAAAATCACATTTTGCGGCCTATTTACGGTCATGCAAATATTGCTCGGTTGGTGTTGGCTTGGTGTTGTAGTTAAGAGCTTTGGTCCACGTATTGATAAGGGCCTACCTGGCTGCTCAGACGGGCGACCCTGCCCCGAGACATGCCGGAGTCCCTCAAGCCCTTCCATACGCCCACAGTGCCTCTGCTCCTCCTCCTCCTCCTCCTCCTCCTCCAATATTCTGTCTTCCTCCGTCTCCAGGAAGGTCTCAATGTGCTGCATCGGTAGGTGTAAATAATGTTCTCCCAGATTACATGGGAGAAGATCCAGGCGCATCTATTCATTACCTGACATGATAGGACCATGAACTCCACCGTACCCTCCCTGATGGTGTTACAGATGGATGGAGCATGCTTCATCTCACCCTAAATCACTCGGTTCTACACCGAGAAAATGACTTAGGTGAGTGTAAGTACAGACCGCTGAACCACTAATTTACCATGAAAGCCAGCCTCCACAGCGTGATATGAGATGGTGGGAGAAGCTCCAGAGACCGTAAAACAGCAACCATCCTATTATGACTTCTGATAGAATTGACGGTAGCAGTCAAATTAGGAAGATTAATCAGAAAGCTCTTTGTCACAAATCACCAAGCTCAGCCAACAAAAATGAGAGCTGTAGTCACTCAACCAACTACCTTCAGCAAAGGAATTAAATAGATGGAGCGCGTTGAGAGACACTGCTCTTCCACTCTCCCCCTTTCTCTCCCTCCCCTCCTCCCTCCAACCCCTTTCCCTTACTTTTACCTCCCTCCGCCACTCATGCATCCACCAATCGGTCCTTTTCCTGCTTTATCCCCTTCTCTTGACACTTTCTGCTGCCGAAGTTAGGATGCTGTTTCGCCACACAATTAATTGTCGCACGTCATCTCCCCGTTGCACATATGTGACATACACACATCTCTTACCGATTTTCCATTTCCACTTCCCAACCCTACCACTGCCACCGTTTTTTCGTCTCACACATACAGTCACACATTCACCACTGCCTCTTCGCCTCAATCCATCCAACATCTCTTTCAAGACACCTGCGCCACCACAAAGGAGACACTGATTAAGTGAGTGATTGAGACTTCGAGACCCACTCCGGATTTGGCGACAGTAGTTGCTTCGCCTTGCACGTGCAGCGTGACAGTGACGGAGCAGCTGACATTTGAATGGTAAGGCAACCAATTAAATCAATTGCTTAGGTCACTTCCCAAGCTACGTGTCATGATAATGGCTGCTTGCTTAACGCGACTCACTGCACCCTTTTTGCTGGCCTACCTTCTGTTTGGCCTTTTTGGACGCCTCTTCGGTTTTCGTAAGCGTTCGTTCTCTTTTGCCTGGACCGTGGTAAACATTGTGGACATGATGTTGGGGAGAGGTAGGTGCCTGCGTTGACACACACCTCTACTAACGCCATTCACTTGCAGGTCGCCAGAGAAACAGATCAGCCTGCCACAAGGGAGTTCATTAGGATGACCGTATGGAAGAGGTGGAGGAGGAGAACTCGAGAGAAGCGTCTGATGCAAAGCTCACCATTTTATCGCCTCGCCTAGAGGTCGTCCACTGTGATCGATGGAAATGGGGGAAGCCACCGGTGCAGACACCAGCTGTGGAATGACTGAGCTCCCGGATGAGGGCCAAGTGAAGGAATGAAGAGGTGTGAATTACGCAAAGACTGTTTGCGTCGAGAAGAGGAAGCAAAGAGAAGCAAAGGGCCATTCAAAGTAGAGAGTTTGGGAAAGGAGCGAATGAAGGAAGAGAACGAAAGAATGTAAGTGGTAAAGAAGGGGAGGCGCGGGAAGTGATTAGCGGCTCCCAAGTTGACGGCCAACCAAAGAAGATGCGTGGCTGCTGGGGACGTTCGGCTGACGATAATGTCTCATACTTTTACCAAGTGCTAGTGACTTTGCCCACTTCACGCCGAGGGAAGGACCTCTGTCCATCCCTCCATCCCTCCTCCATTTCCTTCTTCTTTCCTTCATCTAGTGCTCGATTGAGAGGTCAAGGTGCCTACAACATATCATCGCAGCTGTCCGCCTGAGTCAACAACACTACCCCTGCCATTGCCACCACCGTCGCTCGCCGCAGCTGCTCTCTCCTTGTACTTCACTTTCTTCTCCACTCCGCCTTTCCCGATTCCTCCTTTCCCTCTCTCTCCATCCATCCCTCCATCCCTCCCTTAACTCTCTCAACTCCCTCAAATCCCTCATCTTCAAGCACCTATTTGCCTTCCACCCTCTCTTCCGCGTTCACATCCCACCCCTTCGCTTCCTCCCACTCGCATTGATCTACACTTTCAGCTATTGCACAGATGACTGCTTCTGCATCGGCTCCTTCCACCCCTTCCTCCGCCGCACTTCTACGCGTGACGATGACTTGGAGCATCCGCCGGAATCTCATCAGCCTCATATCAGATGTGACTGGCGAGTTCCCCTCCACCCCTCCACCCCTTCACCCTTCCCCACCTCCTCTTCCGTGTGAATATCGCTCTGAACTGCCTTGTGGTAGAACTCCCTGCTTCTTTGGCAGTCTGCATCTTGTTCAGGGTTCAAATACATCTCTTCGCTGGTTAGATCGCCTTGTCACTTAGTCAGCGGGATGGCGGTGCTGATTCGTAGCGAGGAGTTATAGGCGACGCGGTTGTTGAGTGGTAGTGGACAGATTCGTGCAAGTGGTGATTTGACTAGGCATCTCTCTCCTCACCATTGCCAAACCAACTCATCTGCATCTCCATTGGTTTGAGTTCCACCAACAGGCCAGACAATTTTTCGAGAGGAATGGTTATAGGCGATTTTCATCTGCCCATAAGGAAGGCCTTAAACGGGTGCCCAATGATTTGCTTGGCAGCCAATATATCCACTGAATTGGTGCATCGCTCCATCGCTTGCAAGTGCCTTCCGCCTGTGGCTGCGTGGAAATCATTATCACTTCTGGACTAAATCCTTGTTGACGGTCCCGGATCGTGCTGTTTCCGCTACAGCTTAACTATCCGGTTCCCCATGAAGTTCAGCCATCGGAACATGGGTGCTTAAGATGTTGGAACCCACCTGATTGTATTAGGCAATTCATTCTGAGAATAGGCGCTTGATAGTTTTCTTCCGATTTGAGGAACAAAAATGGCATTTATCGAGTCGAATTTCATGAATCGGTTAGCCAAAGACAATTCTGGTGTCAAAAACCTGATACGGTTAATTCGAGGACCTAGAGCAATGTCGTTGCTCTCTCTTGTCACTACGTGACGCTTCCTTGCTACTCAAGATTTTGCTAGGAACTAGATTAGCCATCGAGTCAAAGAGGTCTAATGAATTGTGTCCATCCATTCGACTGAATACTGACTTGAGGGATCCAGCTATTTCTTCAAACTGTTCTTCAAGTCTCAGGGATAAACAGAAATCAGCCTAGACTTCCTGAGATGGCTGCAAACACTCATGCAGTTGTTTGTAGCACTTGGGCTGAAGAGCAAATTTTGTGCAAAGTTATGGGCAAAGGCTTCTTCTAACACTGATAACTGCAAGCAGTGTTGCTAGAGTTGAACATGTCGCAAAGCGTCGCAAAGGTGTGCGTTGTGGAGCTGGCAACACTTGCTCCACCTGCATAACTTCGGTGCTTTTCACTGATTTGGAGAGATCACGTTTAACCCCGCGGAGTTCATTTGGCTCTCACGGCAATGTGCGGTCAACATGTGCCTCAGTATACCGCACAGCATGCACGGTGAGGCCAGTAAGTAAATGCATTATTGTGGGCTTTAAATGGTGCATTCGAGGGTGACGTGACGCAGCTTTGCTATCACTCAGCGCATGCAGCGATTCATGGGGCACGCACGACTCCACCACCTCACGACACTGTCCAGCTAACTGCGTGGAAGCATGTGAGAGCGTGTCAGTGTCGAGGCGTTGGTGCAACACAGAAAGGTGAAGCTGTGCATTGCAGGACGTGAGCACACACGTGAAGAGCGATACTGATGTGCTGCCTTTAGCCACCTGCTGTAACCATCTTGTGCACACACGCGCGGCTACCAGCTGTAGGCACAGAGCAACACGTGGCGGCGTCGTACGCGACCACAGAGTTGCATCGCAGAGGGCAGTAGAGGATGGAGTGTGCTTTTGAAACCACATACGCACGTTGGCTTGGGGAAGGCGCTAGTTCGTGTCGGTTGCATTTTCTTTTCACATGGACTTGTTCCGCTCCGAAACGCGACACTTTTGGCTCCCATGCCACGCTCATTCATTGCATTTACCGCCATGCATCACCGCACCGGTGGCTGCTGTGCCAACTTCGCTTCGATGCCACTCCGTCAGTCGGTCATTGTCATAATCCTCGCCATGACTGCGAAGTGCGGCCCCTAATCACTCCAATTTGCTAAACAGTTGCACTTGAGGCTAGTAATGTTACCGGATGAAAGTAATGCATTTCCTAGCCATCGTAGGTGGTTCGATACCAACCAATTTTCACTCTACGTGGAGTCAGTGTGTCTGGTAGGTGAACTGGTGCATGATGAATGAACTGCAGCACAACGCTGTCCAATCACGGCCTAGGACACAGTTGGGCGCCAATCAAGGCTGATATGTGATCGCATTGGCAGGCGGATTGTGTCTCGTGTCGCACGTCGCATCTGCATTGAGAGGTACTTGTTACTGAAAAGAAGGGAGTAATATTAGTGAATGAATCGAACTGGATGCTAACAAGGGATTGGCGTAAATGTCGTTTAGCGTGGGTGGGTGTGAAGTGAGTAGGTGGCAAAGAATAGGACGAATAAGCTTTTACTTCTATGTGCAAACTCACTTGACTTATTATCAGAAGGAAAGGTGTTGCATTCGTGAATGAATTGCCCCATTGTTCAATGAACACTTTCTAAATCACCATTCCACGTGGATGGGGGTTAATTGGTAAGTGAACGGATGAAGGAGAACAACCCGAATGGACTTACTCTTCTATTAGCTGGTGCTGTTAGCATCAATCGTTTGCTTTTGCGTCCACATAATCTTAGGTGAACCTTAGCAAGCATGCTGGAATTGTAACACTTTCCTAATTACAGGCGGTCTCATCTATTCTGTGGGCGGTTAATTCCTCCTAATAAATGCACACCTCAATAATTAACACTTTGGCAAAGTGCTCAGTTCCCCCACTGTGAAGCTTTTGAGCATTTGGATGTCAGATTTGTTGAACTGTTTGGATTGGTGATTCACACTCCTTTTTGTTTGAAGAACATTTTACTTCTGCTCATATTTTTACAGAGCACCCATTCGTGAACACAAATGGGAACTTATCTGTAGAATCAAAAAGCCGATTTGTGAAGGAACGGAGGGACTTAAATTACATATTTGGAAGCGGAAGGAAAGGATCATGGCAAAACGTGCACCTATGCGCCACTCCACACTGACGCTTTTGACAAAGCATGTCCACGCATTGGCGCAATCGTGTTACTCCTCTGTAATGGCACGAAGAAAGTGCGAATTGAAGTGGTTCATTGCTTCGATTGCACATTAGTTGGTTAACGACCACGCACATGAGCGGCCATTTTGTTGTGATGAAAATAAGTAAAAAGGTTTGGAGAATTGACGTCATATTGAACCCACCAGATCAACGCAAACACTGTGGATTTTCAATTTGTTGCATCAAATCGCAGTTCTTCTTCAGCGCCTTCACAACGCCTGAGGCTCGTCTGCTCAAAGCTGTGGTGGAATAATCTTCACTGCTGCGTGTTAGAGCTGAATGCAGTCGATGAAGTGCAATTGTGCCGGAAGATGCACCAAACCACTTAGTCGAACGGCACATGGGTGATCACCGTAACAATCACATATGCGTGATTTATGGAGTTCTCTGCATGTCACATTTCGACAAATGATGAGTGGATCGGGTCAGTGGACGTCATGATGTGGCGGAATGAGGGTGTTTGGCAGGGACATGGTTAATCATTATTTAAGCGACAGAATGAAGAGGAAGTGAACATGGTTATTCGAACTGCACATAGTTTGCCAACAACTCAATTTCGCTTTGACCTGGGTAAGAGAAAACTATGATGGATTGTGCCGACTCAATTGCAAAACGATCTAGCAAAGATATGGATTTAAATTGATTGTTACTAGATCGAGATACCCCATTCGCAAAATCGCGCTAATTATGTGGCAGAATTTAGGTAACTCGAAGTAAGAAAATATTTGAATATAATAGTAATCTTGGAGAAGAATCCTGGAAAACCCTAGGCCATGCGCTGCTATACCTTACCGACCACTGCAAACGTAAGTAAAATTATTGCCTCCCATTTAAACCCAGACCAAAATTTTGTCTTCCTGCGTGAGCAATTCTCTTAACGTGGCCTAACAAGAAATGCGCTCAAACGCTTTCACCACAGGCACACTGCTACTTTGGCGTTAAATGTGCACCCGCACACACGGCTGCCTTGCCCCAAGCAATGGAGTGTGAAGTGTGCCTGTAGAGGCAGGCGCACGCGTCGACTTAGGGGTTGGGCTACTTCGCATACATGAACTGTCTGCTACGGTGGACTTGGCCCGCCCTGCGATCCGACGCTTTTGCCCTCCTCAGCCCCTCTTTCCTCATCACACCACCTACATTTCATTCCTCCACCATCAGGTGCTGCGCCGGCTTCTTCTTGCATGACACACGCATTTCAGCCCACCACTCGTGTGTTCCTGCGCTTATGCAAGCCGCGGTCAGTTACCAGGTCTCCCAATCTCATCATTGTGTGAAAGCATTGAGATCTCAATCGGACATAATCACCAAATGACATTTTTGCTTCTTGAACCGTCTCCATGATGCTGAATAGGCGCAAATCACTGCATGTCGTGGTCATTGCAACTTTTTGCACGTTTGTCCAGTTCTGTACCAGGCTAAGCCTAATCGCATCGAATTACGTGTCACATTCGTCTTGCGTACTCTCTCTGCTTCTACCAAGGCAGATCGGTGAGAGAGCTATATTTGATTTGTATGCACGAATGGGAGCGAGAGCTCCGCACTTGCACGTTTTTAGTGAAGCACACCTCTCAGCGAAGACGTTAGAATGACATGGTGATGGAGTGCTTGCTCCAGATCCGTCAACACATTGAAGCAGTGCTTTGACTCAGATGTGCAATGTTTACTTCTAGCACAACCGAGGAGTGCTACAGAGTTGAAGGATCTCGGTCACATCGGTGACAAAGTGGCACAACCGCGTAAATTTTTTGATTGCGATGTTGGCCTCCTAAAGCAGTGTTCCGACACACTGCTCTAATTTGCACGCACACTAACAATTTTTTTATGGCCAACTGGTCAGGCAGGCATTACTTCTGTTGCAACAGTTGGGCCGAAGTTCTTCTGCGCATCTACAGCTTCACATCTACTTCTACTTCAAAGGCGATTTCATGTGGGCGCATTGGACCAGTGTCAATCGCATTGCACGAACGCACACAGGTGGTTAAGTAGGGTTAAGCTCAGAATGGCATGCGCTAGTGACATGCACTTCGACATTTGCATCGCAGAGAGCAACAGACAATTGAATTTATTTGTAAGTGCGTGTTCACACGTCCATTTAGAAAAGAATGTTGCTTAGCATTGATTATTAACTGACTAGACTCTAGTTGTCTTTGCCCGTCTTGCCCGACTTTGCGCTTGTCCCCCTCACGCTGACGTTCTTCATGTCACATTCGACAATACACCGCCTCACTGGACCCACCGAATTCATCCCATTAGTCGGCAGTCGCCGTTATCCAAACTGAGATCGGTGGTTGTGGTCTTCAATTATGACGACTGTTTAAACCGATGAGGAGCTAAGCTGGTGTGATTGGCAAA
Source organism: Taenia multiceps (assembly GCA_001923025.3). Lineage (NCBI taxonomy): Eukaryota > Metazoa > Platyhelminthes > Cestoda > Cyclophyllidea > Taeniidae > Taenia > Taenia multiceps. The sequence goes on from CM010316.2 coordinate 6,517,056, forward strand.
TGAATGTGATGAATTGTTAAAATTTGTCTGGTGACGTTAACTCAGTCACACTGTGTTATTGTGAGAAGGTCATTGTCCCTGAATGGAGGACTGAATGAAACGCAGCCAAAGTGCGTTAAATTGTTCCAATTCCATTTACTTTAATTTACCACTTCCTTCCATCACTGCTTATCCAATTTACTTCTTCTAGTTCGCATTTTAACGGCTACGTCAGGTCAGTGAGCAGCATTGCTGCCTAACTGGATTTAGGTAAACTTGCCCAATTGTTTTTCAACGAACTGCAGTAGTCGTAGTTCGAGGTGATGCTAGAGGACCTGACCTAGCTCATTTTCGCGAAATTGGTTGATTGTGAACAACTGTCGATTGAGTGAACCCTGATATGAGAGAACGGTTTAGGAAGTATCTAGACGATGAAAAGCGGAAATTGGTGAGTCTGTAGGAGCTAGGCAATGGCACACAGCATAAGGCGCTCTGCGTCAACGTGTCCTGTCCTTCTCATCACACGAGTGCTATGAGCTTATCCAGAGGAGACAAGTCAGTATCTAGACGCTACCAAAGCCGACAAACGTAACGCAGCTGTAAAGGACGCGTTCTGCTCAAACCTATTGCATTGTTTCTCGGACGATTCGACTATTTTGACCACTACTAGAAGTCAGCGCCATCAAGTTACACCAATTGCTGAGACAGTTCCTGCACACTCACACTCCCTCTTCCATCTCCAACGCTCCAAACCCCTTCATTGCAAACATTCTGCATCATCACCACGCAACATACACTGTCACAATCTCTTATGCAGTAGGAAAGTACACTTCAACCTCGCTCCACCCAACTGTACTGCGTATAAATTCATTCCACAAATCTACCATAAAAAGCATTCCAATCCATGGGAAGTGGCTCAGAACTCACGAGTCGGTAGGAACGTCTGTCGGTAGGTCCATACGTAGGTGATGTGTCCCAGTCTCCTTGTCCACTGCCAATGCTTCGGAGTTTCAAATCGTGGCGGACAAAATGCAGCAAATCCGTTCCGTTATAGATCCCTAGTCCAAGGCACTTGTAACACCGTAGACGCCAGTCCAACTTTGTGGTGGCCAGTGGGCAGTTCTCAAAGTCACCGAAGCTTTCAGTAAAATTCAGACTGCGCGTCAATATATTTTTTCGTACCTCCTGTCCCACTTGTGATGACTGCGATAATTTCTAGCTGAAGTGAAATAATGCCAAGCAGGCGAATGAGATCATGCTTCAAATGCAATTTTCGATCCACTATGTAAATGAAACAGTCGCATTGTTGATTGTTGCCCTTGAATTCGGCCCTTAAAACAAGGGCAGGAAGGAAACATTTGCCCCATCCCATTAAACAATTGTAATAATTTGTTTGTTCGAACTACCGGTTTATGTCACTTGGGTAGCCATCTTGTTCCAGCCGGTTGGTCGGCCTCTGGGCCGTGCCAACAGCCCTTAAGTCCTCTGTTCCCGGAATATATATATTCTGCCCTAGTACTGCGCCTTCTTTTACCTTAAGGGGAGCCTCGGGACGCTACAACAATGCCTCGAAGGGAATATTTGCCAGAAAGATGCATTTGATATGAAACGGGTTTTCTCCAGTAATGGGTCGGATGCGAACACCTCACATAAACCAACGTGGTACATTGATGCCCGATGTCGTCTGCCATACTCACCAAGCCTGTGCACTCGGTCTCGTTGCGTTAGTAGACAGCAACAAGTATTCGGTCCGATATGGAAGCGACCACGTTGGGATAGAAATCGTTGGAACGAGTCTACTTTGTCCATATGACACTCAATGGCCGGGACGGCCTCTCAGTATGTGTTTGGCGAGGGTCGTGGAAGTAGAATCCGACACGGACTATTGTGCAGCCAATGTCACCCACTGATGTGGCGATTCATCTCTCCACAGGATTGAGGGGATCTGAGAATCCAACTCCGATCCGGAATCGCCTTACACCCATTTATCAAACCGGAAGCATTCAGGAACTGGCATATTTGCGAAGCCAATTAAGGTGGACGTTGAGTGATTTACGATGAGAAGCACTCTCCTAATAGATGGTTGCCAAGGTTAACCGTAGTCAGCGATGTGGAAATAGCATAAATGAAACGTAGTGGAAAAGATGGGAAGACGAGGTGATGGACAAAATAAGAGTGGATATATAGGTAAATAATTGGATAATGGAAGCTGGGTGAGTAGTGATAGCCGATACCTACCATCGTTAAGAAGGTGAAAGGCGTGGATTGACTGTGTGGCAGGGATGTCAAGGCTTGTATAAATCACGCCAGTGTGAGGAGCAGGTGGAGATGGATGGGTGGGTGGGGATTTGGCTGACCTCGTTGTGGTATTTGCACATTGGTTCTCACCTCGTCGTCTACTTGGGAAGTCACGCCATCAACACGTCTGCTGTCTCACAATCCCCTGTCGAGTCATAAAGAATGCGAAGGTGAAGTCGAGAATTCATAGTCTAATGGAAGCAGTGATTGCTTGCAGCGACACTTGAACCTCCAATCCGAAAATACATGTGAAAAGCCTTTTTCTCTCATCGCTACGTGAAGAAAAATGCTTGTGTAGCCAATAGAGAATTGCAGGTTTGATGGAATTGCTAATGCGGGTGCGCGTGCATACAAAGACAAAGAGAGCTGGGTGAAATTGCGTCCACCACAGCAACAGGTCTCATGTTGGTGTTGCTGTCCCTCGCTTGTTGTGTGCGTGTGTGAGATGTTGAGAAAAGGGAAAGGAGGGAATACATAATTTTTTATATTTGTTGTTATTGCTGCTGCTGCTGTCACCGCCAGTGCGCCATTTGGGGAGTGCAAAGGGGAAAGGGGAAGGGGTGTGGTACAAAGAGGAAAAATGGGACGATGAGTCATGTGCCCATCCGCTCATCCTGCCAGAAGGCGTGGTGGAGAAGCGGACGAAAGTGGTAGGTAGGTGGGTAGGTAGGTAGGTATGTGGGTAGGTGGGTAGGTAGGTAGGGGTAGGTGGGCGCATTGCAGAACCGAACAGCCTCAAAAATTTCCCAAGTCATAAAGTGCGCACACATGCCTGGGAGAAGGAACAGTTCACACACCCACGCGACGGTCGTTGAGTGGCTGGTAAGGAGGCCAAAGAAGAGAAGGGAAAATGCATTGGGGGCAGAGATGGGAGAGAAGAGGAAAGTAAGGAGGGGAATGCAGCAGGCTAGGATAAAGACAGCGGCGCTGTCGTTGTAGCGGTCGTCATGGAATCGGTTGAGCTCGTGCCAGTGGAGGAGGACGCAACAGCAGTGGCGACAGAGCTAGGAGCAATGACGACCAGAGGCACGGTGCAGTCGTCCACTTCGGACTCTGGTTTCTCAACTGGCGTTGGTTGGGACACACCAACTGATGGCTCATTGGGCAGCATTGAGGAGACGACTGGTAGTTTGGAGGTGGTGTTGGCAACAGTCGCAGTTGGCGGAGGAATGCGTCCGCTCTGCGCAGTTGGGCGGCTGCACTTGCTCCACTGCTGCTGTTGGTCACGTGTCGCTCTCGCCGCTGATGCTGCTGCTGCTGTTGGTGGTGGTAAATTGGAGGTGTGAGACGCACCTTGGTGCTGAGTGTGGAGGAAGGCAAGTGGTGGGTAGTCGGCGTGTCGTCCAAGCCAACATAGAAGATAGTCATTTGTTGGGTCTCTTTTGCCAAGGCAAGTGGCTCCCAGCAGTAGTTTGCTGCCTGCTCCAAAGAACCTTCCCGATTCACACCACTTCCAAGGATCCGAGTGAGCCACTGCATCTTCCTTCTGTGATACCACCACTCTCGTTTATAGCCGCGGTCACAGACCAACCACGATCATTTCCCACCCACTTTACCCTTATTGGACTCCGTCTTTCAAAGTCATTAGGGACAACACGGAGAAGCAGCAGGATGAAATGAATGGGCTAGACAAATCTAGGACGCCATCACTCACAGCTTCTTAGCGGCAACCAAATGAACATCCTCTCGACAGCAGCTGTAGAATGTCAAAAATAGGATCACGTCGGTAAGGATTATTGGCGGAGGATCAGAAGGAAGATGATCCGCAATCCGACTGCGGATTGGGTCCTCTGGAGGTACGCTGCAATCCGTATTTTGAGGTCGCAACATGCACTGGTTGGTCAGGGGAGAAGCAAAAATGCTGTGTTTTTCTCTCGAAGCGAGGAGGAGGTATTTATATCCTGAATATTCCACAAGGAATCGGTGTAGGGTGAATGATTTGTCAGCGCAGCTACATTGACGCACTAAAGTTGAAAGTGAAAGAATGGATTGCGCCCTAGAAACCAACCTTCTGCCATTTACGTTTGAAAACCATATGCTGCAACAGAGGCCAGCACGAATAAGAACTGTCCGTGCCCTGACAACCTGCAAACACCAGTATGGTTCAGTGAAAGCTGGAAGTGAAAATCTTCCAAATAACTAGTTTACAGTTCTACGGGCGCCAATCAAAGCTTCAGGCGATCCAGTTGAGGACAGATTTCCCCAACAGATGGAAGGAATATCTGGATCTCTCAAGTCAATATTTGATTGAGTGGATGGAAACAGTTTACCAGACCTCTTTGACTCGATGGCTCACCTAGTTGCTAGCAAAATCTTGAGTGGTAGGGAAGTGGCACGCGATGATACGAGAGAGCAACGACTTTGCTCTAGGTCCTCGACTTAACCGTATTAGGCTTTTGCCATCAGAAGTGTCTTTGGCTAACCAGTCCATAAAATTCCACTCGATAAATGCCATTTTTGTTCTCCCAAGAGGGAGAAAACCATCAAGCACTCGGTCCTAGAATGAATCGTTTATTGCAAAGCAGGTGGGTTCCGACATCTCAAGCACCCATGTTCCGATGGTTCGAATTCACGTAGAACTATGTAGTGTAGCTGTGGCAGGAGCAGCATGGTCTGGGACCATCAACAAGGATTTAGTCCAGAAGTGATAATGATTTCCACGCAGCCACAGGCGGAAGGCACTTGCAAGCGATGGAGCGATGCACCAATTCAGTGGATATATTGGCTGCCAAGCAAATCATTGGGCACCCGTTTAAGGCCTTCCTTATGGGCAGATGAAAATCGCCTATAACCATTCCTCTCGAAAAATTGTCTGGCCTGTTGGTGGAACTCAAACCAATGGAGATGCAGATGAGTTGGTTTGGCAATGGTGAGGAGAGAGATGCCTAGTCAAATCACCACTTGCACGAATCTGTCCACTACCACTCAACAACCGCGTCGCCTATAACTCCTCGCTACGAATCAGCACCGCCATCCCGCTGACTAAGTGACAAGGCGATCTAACCAGCGAAGAGATGTATTTGAACCCTGAACAAGATGCAGACTGCCAAAGAAGCAGGGAGTTCTACCACAAGGCAGTTCAGAGCGATATTCACACGGAAGAGGAGGTGGGGAAGGGTGAAGGGGTGGAGGGGTGGAGGGGAACTCGCCAGTCACATCTGATATGAGGCTGATGAGATTCCGGCGGATGCTCCAAGTCATCGTCACGCGTAGAAGTGCGGCGGAGGAAGGGGTGGAAGGAGCCGATGCAGAAGCAGTCATCTGTGCAATAGCTGAAAGTGTAGATCAATGCGAGTGGGAGGAAGCGAAGGGGTGGGATGTGAACGCGGAAGAGAGGGTGGAAGGCAAATAGGTGCTTGAAGATGAGGGATTTGAGGGAGTTGAGAGAGTTAAGGGAGGGATGGAGGGATGGATGGAGAGAGAGGGAAAGGAGGAATCGGGAAAGGCGGAGTGGAGAAGGAAGTGAAGAACAAGGAGACAGCAGCCACGGCGAGCGACGGTGGTGGCAATGGCGGGGTCAGTTTTGTCGACTCAGGTGGACAGTTGCGAAGATGTGCTGTAGGCACCTTGACCTCCCAACCGAGCACTAGATGAAGGAAAGGAGAAAGAAATGGAGGAGTGATGCGTGGACGGACGGATGGATGGAAGGACGAATGGACGGACGGGCAGACGGACGGACGGACGGACGGAGGTCCTTCCTTCGGCTTGAAAGGAGCAAAGTCACTAGCACTTGGTAAAAGCATGAGACATTATCGCCCCTCTCTTCCTCCTCCTCATCATCCTCCTCCTCATCCTCCACCTCCACTAACCACTGGCTGTGCAAACCAGTGCATCAACAGCAACTCAAGTGTCTCATGATGAAGTAACATCCTGATGACGTGATTGGCGTTTAGTCCCTATCTACATCTAGGTCACGGTGTTTTATGACCAAGTCACAAAACGGGGCAGATTTCCTTGCCCTCTAAATTTGCGTGAGGCTTTTGATAAGGACAGAAAGTGAAATGCACATTGGTGAGGCATACCTATCACCTGTGCTGGAAGCGGTGCTACAAGGGCTAAAGATCCATGCATGGCAGTTTGGAAAGACGCGATAGAAGATGATAATGTCAAAAAGCCATTCATACTATCTACCCCTGTCGGACCATTGCCAAAACTATGGGTTATTAAGAGCAGTGAGACTGTTGAATTCACCCGTCATATGGTGCTTGACAGTAGCGCAGGTGGCGGTTGAATAGCTCTTTCTCATGTTCAGATATGTGCGATGTGCTTTCGTCCCTACTCCGAGCAACTAGTGCACGCTATGGCCTCGTGATACGGATCTCAGTGCAGAGAACTATTTGATGTGCTATGAATGGTTTTCGATGTGGTCATTACCTATGGGTGGCGCTGGCACAGGAATTTGCTCCTTCGATGCATGCGACTAACCGCTGTGATCTGCACCACAGGCTCTGTTGATGCTCCTCTAGGCGGCTGATTAGATGAGTGCGGGATGAGAGCATCGAAGTGGAAGTGTAGAGTCTGTAGTTCGGCTAGATAAAAGAAGGAGTAGAAGGGAAGGCATAGGGAGCAGCAACATCAGCACCTGAATTATCACCCTTACTCGAAAAGGCGGCGGCAGTACTTGTAGACTTCAGCAACGATTGGTAATGTGCCCATCAATAGGGAATATTGGAGTTGTCTGCATGGTAGACTTGCGGAGAAGGTTGTGATCAGGAGCATTGATGCCGACACTACCATGTCAGCTACGTGTTCGCAAGTACTCACTATGTGAAACGCGATGATGCTTGCGTAGTTAATCATATGGCATATGGCATATGGCATTAATGCCGAAAACACGTATTATTCATCTGCATGCTTTGACCAGCCTAGTGCCAACGAGGGCGAAAAAAAGACAAGCTCTATTCGTGCACAAATATGCGCACATAGTTGCGCTGATATACTTCCTAAAACATAATTCATTCATTTATTCATTCATTCATTCATTTATTCACAATCCTTTGCCTTCATGCTATCTGGCGCCCAATTACACATTATGTTCCTAATGTCATCAAAAAACACATGGGTCGAGTCCACAAGACTAGCAATGCAAATGCTCAACTATTAGCCAGCGGCCTCTCACGCACCCATCACGTCGAACACACAATGGCGGACAACTCTCCCCTCCTCTTCGCCTACCATCACACGTTGTTGCCAGTGGAGAATGACTGACTGACAGCAAAGATGAGGCTAAAGAGCACCAGGTAGTGTTGGCCCTCTCCTACTTCCCTCGAAGCTGCTGCAGTACTTTGCATACGCAAACCAATTGCCAAGGCACAATCGCAATGAGAGATGGCATGCAGTTGCTTCCGCTATCGTGACTCAAGAAGTTGGCCGTCTAATGCTTGGAAATGGACGCATCCACGATGTGGCTAGGCATCAATGACTGCTCATTCGAGAGCAGGGAAGGAAGAGAGGGGTCTGAGGAACCACAGCGAACCTACTCTACTGCCATGCGGGTAGACTGCAGACACGAGGCCACAGAGTGGCAAAACCACGAGGTTAACGTTTGGTTAAGCTGCTAGGGGCCTGACAGAGTACCAAATGTGCATTTATGGTAGAGGGTTGATCTTGTGATTAGGGTGACTGTGACTGTGACTGTGACTGTGAGCCAGGTGAATGCACACACACATGAGCGTGGTGTCACCCGATTCGATGGAGTGAGTCAGTCCACTCTTCTCCCGATGACTGGAACCTCATTGGTCTCTGCATGCAAGCCTGCCAAATTACAGGTGCTGCCTTCGAGTAATCAGTAGGCTCACTTTTAGCACATTGATTTGTCAACTTTGCGTCTACAGCATCCAGTCCACACTTACGCTTAATGTGAGTCTGCAAGAAGGCGTACAACTTCACCTCGATGCTACTAGTAAGTCAACGCTGGCGGAGTCTCTGACACACTCAGCTATTTCGGTCACGACCAATGCATCTTGTGCGCCGATCAAACTTAGCCAAATAGGCGCGTCCCCTTCTCACTGTTCGATGGCACGGAATGGATGTTTCATCCACTTTCAGACGCTTTCCCAGTTCTGCTTACTGTGCGCTGACGAACGGCTCGGCGCCATAGTGAGTGACGTCTGCATTTCTAAACGATGAAGAGAAGGTGTGCGACACAATATTGCTGGCAAAACAATCCCACACACCTCAGAATCTGTGATAGCAAAGCTCAAACAAGTTACCTAGCAAGCTGCCGTTTGCGAAATATTTTTGAATGCCAATCCTGAAGTAAAGTGCAGAAGCACATTTCATTACGGGAAAAATGAAACTGAGCCAAAGGATGACGCCCGATGCCAACTTTGGATTTAGTGGCATGCCAGCAAACACAAGTTGGTGGCATTTATTTGTGAGCCGTATAGTGAAAGCCAGGAATGACATGCAGTGCCTAGCTAGGTCGAACGAGCAGAGCTTGAGTGTAAAAACATTGGTGAATCTGCCCATCCAGCACCAGCTACGCGACGGATCCAAACGCGCAGCAGCATCATGAATTTGAACGACAAGAGCAGCAGCTCTTGCATTCGCCTTTTCTCCTCCATCGAAAGTCAGGAAGTGACGTTCTACTTTTAGCCTCAATTGGCTGGATATCTGCAGGAAGCAGTCATACCGTATAGGATCGTTGACTATTTAGAGTCGTCATTTGTCATTCAAACATTCGGTCTACCACTGTTAGACGCTATGACACCCACTTCTGCCTCCTCACACACACTCAGTTCAAGTGGACTTCGCTCAGCTCCTCCAATGACTCGCTCCAAGCTATTCACTATGTGCTCCTTCTTGCCACACCATCCACTTTGCTTGTTGATGGTGCTCCAAGGAAAGACCACATTGGATTCATTTGCTGCAGTGATAGTGATAGTGATTGATTGAAGTCAACCCACCATCGAGAAGAGGGAGCATGAGGTGGTGTCACATGGTGCTCACTCGCGGTGCGTGCAGACAATGAACCGAATTGCTGGCAGGGGGTTGGCTGCAGCCCTGTGCATTGACCGTGGCAGGGATTGAGGTGAGCACAAGATTGCAGTCAAATGTCAGTTCTGCTTGTCACTGGTGGCTACTCGCACCATGCGATTGAGTGAGTTGTTGGAAAGGCGGCGTCTCATGGTGTATCACCATGCAACATCAGCTTCAATTGTGCGCACGCTTCAGGACCTGCATCGAGCACCCTTCTGCATAGTAATGCTAGAATACCACTTCACGATACTGTCCAGCTAACTGCGTGGAAGCATGTGAGTGCGTGTCAGTGTCGAGGCGCTGGTGCAACAGAGAAAGGTGAAGCTGTGCATTGCAGGACGTGAGGACACACGTGAAGAGTGGTGCTGATTTACTGCATTTAGCTACCTCCTGCAACCATCCTGCGCACACACGCGCAGCTGCCTGCTGTACGCACAGAGCAACACGTGGCGGCGTCGTACGCGTCCACAGAGTTGCATCGCAGATAACATTGTAGGTTGGAGTGTGCTTGTGAACCCACACACGCACGTCGGCTTGGGGAAGGCGCTACTTCGCGTCGGTTGCATTGTCTATTCTCGTGGACTTGGTCCGCTCCGCGATGCGACACTTTTGCCTCCCCACGCCACGCTTATTCATTGCATTTACCGCCATGCATCACCGCATTATTGGCTGCTGCACCAACCTCGCTTCCATGCCACTCCGTCAGTCGGTCATTGTCATAATCCTCGCCATGACTGCGAAGTGCGGCCCCTAATCACTCCAATTTGCTAAACAGTTGCACTTGAGGCTAGTAATGTTACCGGATGAAAGTAATGCATTTCCTAGCCATCGTAGGTGGTTCGATACCAACCAATTTTCACTCTACGTGGAGTCAGTGTGTCTGGCATGTGAACTGGTGCATGATGAATGAACTGCAGCACAACGCTGTCCAATCACGGCCTAGGACACAGTTGGGCGCCAATCAAGGCTGATATGTGATCGCATTGGCAGGCGGATTGTGTCTCGTGTCGCACGTTGCATCTACATTGAGAGGTACTTGTTACTGAAAAGAAAGAAGTAGTATAATCGAATAAATGGAAGCATTTGTCGTTTAGCCTACGTAGTGTGAAGTGAATGTGTGGCAAAAGAATAAGTTGAATGCGCTTCTACTTCCAAGCGCAAACTCACTTCACTTGTTATCACAATGATAGTTGTTGCATAAGTGAATGATTTGGTATTAGTATTATTAGTGAATAAATCGAAAAAGTAGTCGTTTATCGTAGATGCGTGTGAAGTGATTGAGTAGCAAAAGAATAAGTCCAATGAGCTTCAACTTCTCAAAGTTGTTGGCATCAGCATTGCCTCTGCTCTCAATGCTGTGGCGAGCTGTGATGAGACTGCTGGAATTGGAACATTTTACCGATCTATTCAAATGAGTCTACTCAAATTCTTTTAAACCTGCGTTGTGGTTAAAGCTGATGTGTACATTATTGCGACGCCATTACATTCAACCACTTTGCAGTGGTGTAGCAGGAGGTATGGTATGTCTGCGATCTCAACCACGAATCCGCGTCGACTGCCGCATGATAATGGCACTGACGGTAAGTCGACGCGATTAAGCTTTGTGTGGTGCAGACCTGAACGCACGTGGAACCAATTGCAATGACCACGACATGCAGTGACTTGTGCCTACTCAGCATCATGTAGACGGTTCAAGAAGCAAAAATACTATTTGGTGCTTATGTCCGATTGAGATCTCAATGCTTTCACATAATGATGAGATTGAGAGACCTGGTAACTGACCGCGGCTTGCATAAGCGCAGGAACACACGAGTGGTGGGCTGAAATGCGTGTGTCATGCAAGAAGAAGCCGGCGCAGCACCTGATGGTGGAGGAATGAAATGTAGGTGGTGTGATGAGGAAAGAGGGGCTGAGGAGGGCAAAAGCGTCGGATCGCAGGGCGGGCCAAGTCCACCGTAGCAGACAGTTCATGTATGCGAAGTAGCCCAACCCCTAAGTCGACGCGTGCGCCTGCCTCTACAGGCACACTTCACACTCCATTGCTTGGGGCAAGGCAGCCGTGTGTGCGGGTGCACATTTAACGCCAAAGTAGCAGAGTGCCCGTGAAAGCGCTTGAGCACATCACTTGTTAGGCAACTTTATGAGAAATGCGCATGCAGGTAGACAATCTATCGGTCTGGATTTAAACGGGAGCTAATAATTTTACTTATATTTGCAGTGGTCGCTAAGGCATAGCAGCGCATGGCTTTGTGTTTTCCAGGATTCTTCTCCAAGATTACTATTATATTCACATGTTTTCTTACTTTAAGCTACCTAAATTCTGCCACATAATTAGCGCGATTTTGCGAATGGGGTATCTCGATCTAGTAACAATCAATTTAAATCCAAATCTTTACTCATCGTTTTGCAATTGAGTTGCCACAATCCATCATAGCTTTCTCTCACCCAGGCCAAAGCGAAATTGAGTTGTTGACAAACTATGTCCAGTTCGAATAACCATGTTCACTTCCTCTTCATTCTGTCGCTTAAATAATGATTAACCATGTCCCTGCCAAACACCCTCATTCCGCCACATTATGACGTCCACTGACCCGATCCACTCATCATTTGTCGAAATGTGACATGCAGAGAACTCCATAAATCACGCATATGTGATTGTTACGGTGATCACCCATGTGCCGTTCGACTAAGTGGTTTGGTGCATCTTCCGGCACAATTGCTCTTCATCGACTGCATTCGGATGTAACACGCAGCAGTGAAGGTTATTCCACCACAGCTTTGAGCAGATGAGCCTCAGGCATTGTGAAGGCGCTAAAGGGGAACTGCGAATTGATGCAGCAAATTGAAAACCCACAGTGTTTGCGCTGATCTGGTGGGTTCAATATGACGTCAATTCTCCAAACCTTTTTACTTATTTTCATCACAACAAAATGGCCGCTCATGTGCGTGGTCGTTAACCAACTAATGTGCAATCGAAGCAATGAACCACTTCAATTCGCACTTTCTTCGTGCCATTACAGAGGAGTAACACGATTGTGCCACTGCGTGGACATGCTTTGTCAAAAGCGTCAGTGTGGAGTGGCGCATGGGTACACGTTTCGCTAAAATCCGTTCTTCCTCTTCCAAATGTGCAAGTCAAATCTCGTCCAAACTCTCAAACCGTGTCTTCTACTATCCTCTACAGTGAATTATTCAAACCATTGCGGCACGCAGCTGTGTGCTTCTGCATTGCCTCACTCACTCCCACTGCACCGACTACACCCGACGCCCATGATGCTATTCTCCACTGGCGAAAGCCATAACCATGCCGTGTCACGATTTGCTGCAAACACCACATCCAAATGGCTTAACATAGGGATGCAAATGAGAGGTGCGCGGGATGAATTTCTCTCCACTGACATCGGCAACGAAGCTTGAATGCCGCTCGCCTGCTCTTGGCTTCCCTCATTCGAATCTGAACAAGCCCGAGAATACCAAGCAGGACATTGCGACTGAGGTCGATGTGTGTGGAACCAACAAATGTACTTCCATGTCTCGTGGATTCCTCTCCTGCCTTCATCAAGGAACTCCCTTCATCGAGGCTTGGTCGGGGCTTAATTTCCTTCACGCCCTTCTACTTACAACGCACAAAGAGGAAGGCCATGCTGTGCAATAAAATGCGGGTCTAGAACGTCCACAACCGCAACCGAAGGTCGCGTTTGCTTCGCTGAACCTAACAACCACTCCCCCTTCGCTTCTTACCGTTACCCCACCATTACACAATGCGCATTGGCCGACAAACTTCAGTCCTTACCACTAGTCCATGTGTCGTGCACTTGGAACATCGTCCGATGCCCTAGTTGCACATTTAGTGTCACAACCACCTCCTGTGTTCCATTTTCAAATCAACGCTGAGCGGTGTCGGTCCAATCGGATACAAAACCTTCTGCTTCCCACTTAGCCGGACCAACCAACCTCATCATCAACACCACCACCATAACCACCACCACCATAATCACCATCATCATTAGCAACTGCATCATTTAGCAGCTGGCTGAAATCTGCTCTTCACTGAACTTTGTCCACATGTTTGCCACCAATAACACAATAGTTCTATTCCCGAAGCTTGGAACCCAAACATTGTACCTTATGAGGAACAAACTCATCCGGCTGTGAATTCTTGATTTTGCGAGGATTACCACTAGTCACTTGCGTCCCAATTTGATCCAGGACTACTTAATTGCACAGGTTTGCTGTGATTTGTGGGGTAAGACACATTTGATGCATGGTAGAATCACCGCCTCCGTACTCACGCAATCGGTTCGGCCTATTTGGATGCAAATACGCCAAGCTTATTTCAGTTCGCATTTCAACCCCGTCTGCAGTAGTAAAATGTGCAATTAGAGACCAAGGGGCTTTTCGATTCAAAGGAAGCTACACATGTGGTTTGAAAGGCACAACTATCGTATTTCTAGCTAAAATGAAGCGCTCCTAATTCGAGCTCTGTGTCTGACTCTGTCATTCGAAGTCACATGCTGTTAGCATCCGGACCGATTCGTAATTTGACAGATTGACTAAGGCGGCGAGATAAAAGGGGAGGTTTTGAACAACGAACAGGTCCGAAACGCGTATAATTGATTATGGATGCGCCGAAACCGGTTGGGTGCGCATATTCTCACTCTTCAATTACACTTCAGGTGAAAAGCAAAGCAAAGGAAGAAGTGGGTAGAAGGCGGTGAGGCAGACTATGGGTGTAGGCATAAACGCGTGTAGAATACTCTGCTCACATTCAACCTGCTTGCTACTATGCACGATACAACTGCTTGGAGAGAACTTGGTTGCATTTGTATTCGTCCTCGTATCGTGTATAGGACCAGCGCATACAGAAAGGCAGACGGAGATACATGGCAGTAGCAAAGAGGCAGGCTGCCTCCGATCTAGCTGAAATTGGATGCCGTGACTACGCTCTCTCTCACTCAAATACATTTCCCATTCCACGCTTCTCTCGGCAGCATGGCACCCATATTCCACCACAGACGTGGAGGAGAGCTTACTTCGAATCGTCAGCGATGGTCACCTAGACTGCCTCACGCTCATGCTCAGGAATTAGAGCTTATGCTGTTTCACATGCTATGGCACATTCCAACTTGTCCTGACGAAAGCGGTACTCAGCTTTCATTGCAACCAATTAATCCACTTCTCCTTTGCTTGCCGCATGCCTCAATAATAACCTTGGCTGCTAGTTCCGGTACCATCGTCTGACGATTATGCCACCTCTTTAGAGAGCGCATTGATTCGTCCCCACCATCACGCCTCGCCCTCCCCTTCCATTCCCCTACTTCCATATTGAATCAAGGCATCGTCCCAACCATTGTAACGGTTGTCGATTGCGAGTCGCAATCGTGTGTGGATTGCAGGCAGCAGATGTCCTTGACATGGCCTGTTCTTCCTGGTCCCACAGGACCCACCGAGCACTGATTGCGCGAATTGTGCGGAGTTGCAGTAAATATGCAAGCAAAGGGATGAGGCTGCAACCATTGTGTGTGTGTCCACATGAACGGAGGTATTCTCGACATGCTGACGATTACGGCCTAGCATTCTTGGTGAGAAGCAGAAGCTTGCACAAAATCCGCCATTCCTTGGGCACATTGTCATCATGAGCAGGGAGGTGTGCATCTGTCATGGAAGTGGTGCGGAAAATGTGCGCATAGGAAAGCAGAGGACCAATCGCGTCGTCTGGTCTGCGAACATGGCCAGTGGCATCAGAAGTGTGAAGGAGAAGCTGAAGGCGATGAGGTGTGGACAGTTGGCCCAAGTGCCATTTCTGCTGTGAACAGTCTGCAGTGTGGGAGAAGAGGTGCTTGTCGCTCCACCTAGTGGTCGCATCCAAATGCAATATCGAAAGCTTGTTCTCAAAATCCGACTTCTCCCTTTTGCACATTTATTCTCTTAGCGCTTACTTACGCACCCACTGGCAATATTTCCTCCTAGCATTTTGTTTCCTACAATCATTGCAAAATTATCTTCGTCAAGGCTTGCAGGTGATGACACTATTTGAAGTTAGAGCAGAGTAAATTACTCAGGATGTTGGTGCGTGGTTAATCGTTGCATTGGAATGGAGCAGTAGTTACGAATCGCCCTCTAAGCCACAGGCACCGACAGATCGGATCAAGTCACACAATTCCATTGCGCATATGTGCTGCAAGTGAACGACGACAGCGACGAAGACGAATGCAGCAGCATTAGGATTGACGTTGCTTGACTGCATGTACTTTGCCGAAACGCCAAGCATCCGTAACAAAACCGTCATCCTTTTAGATTTAGTAGTCAGATTATGCGGAAGATAACACGGTGGAGAAAAGGACAAGGAAGAAAGTGGTCGAGAAATAGGAAGAGAGTGGAGAGCAGTGTCTGCACTCAATCGGACCCCAAAATACAAGTTGTAATGCCACGAGGAATATCTATTAATGGTTCAAGCATTGGGTGCACAGTAGAGCTTCAAGTTTATTTTCGACGAAGTTGGCGAGATTTGGCCAACGCGGACAGCACCGATTTGAATAAATGTAGATTGAAGCATGTATTTTGACATTTGTCGCAGTGCAGAAGCATTAAGTTTTCGTAAAATTAGTGAAATAAAGGTGGACCCTCACTTGCAAATATAAATCGCAGATTGTGCGACCATAGATAGTAGTCGAAGGGACACGTAAGGTAGATGCGTGGGATGGAAGAACACAAAACGAAATTCGATGGAGAGAAAGTAAGGGCACAGCTGATAGACGTTTCATAATGTAGAGAATAACACACTTAGCATCGCTGATGCAGGCAGACGGTGACAATAGGAAGGAACCCTGTCAGTGTTAGCACCAAGTTGCATTCTCTGTTGCGCAGCCTCTGTTAGCACTTTATCACCTATCGTCCAAGTGACTGAGTTAATGCTACAAGCTAGCAATGTGCTTCTAGTGAATGAATGTGGAGCTGGGCATGAGGGTGAGTGGCACAACTTAACTCGAAAAGCGCGTGTGCAACATGCACAAAGCAACCCAACGCCAAGGCTGAAGTGCTCACGTGCTTCCACGCAGACACTTTTATTCCGACGTCATATATCTTCTCCTCCTTCCGCAAGACAATGGCTGTTGCTGTGCCGGCACACACGACTGCATTGCCGAGCGCGATAGAAGGCGAAGTGTCCGTGTAAAGCTTAATGCAGGCGTCGGTCCAGGGGTTGGACCGGTGTGCACGGTTCGCACAAAAGTACTGTTTGCTCCGGCAGACTCACCTTTACCTCCTCAATCCATCTTCCTTCATCACACCACTCGCCCTTCGTTCCTTCATAGTCCGGCTTTTTGGTTCCACAACTAAATTGCCACTTGTGTTCACAAATGAGTGCTCTGTACCAAGATGAGTAACAGCAAAATATTCTTCAAACATGAAGGAGTGTGGATCGCCAATCCAATGGATGCAACAAATCTGACACCAAATGTTCAAAAGCTTCACTGTGGGGAAACTGAGCAATTAGCCAAGATGTTGATTAGTGAAGTGTGTGTTTATTAGAAAGCTTTAACCATCCACAGAATAGATGAGACTGCTAGTGATTGTGAACGATTTATCTAATGCTTGAGCAGAATGAAACCAATTGTTGTTGACATGATTGAAGAATAGGCAAAAGCTGTGCTTCCCTTTCGGCAGCATACCAAGCAGTCAGAGGAAAGAACAACCCAAAAATGCAACCACGTGGTTATAATTTATTTATAGTTCCCAAATTTGCACGTGAGACCAGTGCAAATTGCACGCAAAAATGTTACAATTCCAGCATGCTCGCAAAGGTTCATCTAAGATTATGTGGATGCAAAAGCAAACAGTTGATGCTAGCAGCACCAGCTAAGAGAAGAGAAAGTGAATCCGGCTCGTTCTCCTTCATCCGAACACTTACCCATTTACCCCCCGTCCAAGTAAAATGATGGATCAAAAGTGTTCATTGAACAATCGGGCAATTCACTCGCTTATACAACACCTATCCTTTTGGTAACGAGTCAAGTGAGTTTACACATGGAGGTAAAAGCTTATTCGTCTTATTCTTTGCCACTCATTCAATTCACACTCACCCACGCTAAACGACATTTTCGCCAGTGCCTCATCAACAACCAGTTCGATTCTGTCACTAATACTACACCATTCCTTTCAGTAACAAGTGCCTGTTAATGCAGATGCAACGTACGATACGAGACACAATCCGCCTGCCAATGCGATTGCATATCAGCCCTGATTGACACCCAACTGTGTCATTGGCCGTGATTTGACAGCGTTATGCTGCAGTTCAGTCATGATGCACCAGTTCACATACCAGGCACACTTACTCCTACGTGGAGTAAAATGTTTGGCATCGAACCGTCTACGAGGGTTTGAAAATGCATTACTTTCACCTGGTAATATTAAAGGCCTTAAGTGCAACTGTTTTGTAAGTCAAAATGATTGAATGCCGCACTTAGTAGTCACGGCAGGATTATGACAGTGGTCGACTGACGGAGTGGCATCGAAGCGAAGTTGGTGCAGTAGCCAATGGTGCGGTGATGCACGGCGGTAAATGCAATGAATAAGCGTGGCATGGAGAGCCAAAAGTGTCGCATTGCGGAGCGAACCAAGTGCACGAGAATAGACAATGCGTCTGACGCGAAGTAGCGCATTCCCCATGCCGACATGCGTGGGTGTTTTCACAAGTACACTCCAACCTCCACTGCTCTCTGCGATGCATCTCTGTGGACGTGTACGACGCTGCCACGTGTTGGTCTGTGCGTACAGCTGGTAACCGCGCGTGTGTGCACGAGATGGTTAAGGGAGGTGGCAAAGTGCAGTAAATCAGCATCGCTCTTTACGTGTGTTCTCGCGTCCTACAATGCACAACTTCACCATTCAGTGTTGCACCAACGCCTCCACACTGACACGCTCTCACATGCTTCCACGCAGCTAGCTGGACAGTGTGGTGAGGTGGTGGAGTATTGCGTGCGCCGTGAATTGCTGCATGCGCTGAGTGATAGCAAAGCTGCGTCACGTCACCCTCGAATGCACCATTTAAAGCCCAAAATAATGCACTAAATTACTGGCCTCACCGCGCATAATGTGCAGTATGCTGAGGCACATGCTGACCGCACTTTAGCCGTGAGAGCCAAATGAACTTCGTAGAGTTAAACGTGATCGCTTTAAATCGGTGGAATGCACCGAATGTATGCAGGTGGAGCAAGCGTAGTCGGCTCCACAGCGCACACCTTTGTGACGCTTTACCACATGTTCAACCTCAGCACCACTGCTTGCTGTTATCGGTGTTGGAAGAAGACTTTGCTTATAACTTTGCACAAAATTTGCTCAGTGGACGGATTTCTTGCTGGACAAACGGATCGGTGCTACCTCGCTACCCTTGTCACATGCTTTAATTCTGACGTCCCTGTAGTTCCACTTTTCCTTCATCCGCCCAAGTGCTACAAACAACTGCATGAGTGTTTGTGGCCATATCAGGAAGCCTAAGCTGATTTCTGTTTATCCCTAAGACTTGAGGAACACTTTGCTTCCTACGGCATAGCATCAACCTCTGCCGGTTCCCTGAACGTGCCATTATGACAACCAGCCAAATGGAATTGACCGATTTCTTCTCGCATGACACACGCATTTCACCCCACCACTCGTATGTCCTTGCGCTCATGCAAGCCGCGGTCAATTACCAGGTCTCCCAATCTCATCATTGTGTGAAAGCATTGAGATCTCAATCTGACATAATCTACAAATGGCATTTTTGTTTCCTGAACCGTCTCCAAGATGCTGAATAGGCGCATGTCACTGCATGTGGTGGTCATTGCAACTGGTTCCACGTTCGTTCAGGTCTGTACCAGGTTAAGCCTAATCGCATCGAATTACGGTCAAAGGTGTTGCCATTTGCTTATGCCAGAATCGCATCTTTTCTATGCATGTTAACTTGCTTACCTCACAATATTTCAGCCTGAGTCAGGTCAACAATCGGATGTGTCTATTAATTAGACGCAACGTCTTGTCACTTGTTTAGATCCTGAAAGCCTGTCATATTCATCTTGCGTATTCCCTCTGCTTCCACCAAAGCAGAACGGTGAGAGAGCTGCATTTGATTTGTATGCATGAACAGGAGCGACAGCTCCGCACTTGCTCGTTTATAGTGAAGCAAACTTCTCAACGAAGACATCAGAATGACATGGTGATGGAGTGCTTGCTCCAGATCTGTCAACACATTGAAGCAGTGCTTTGACTTAGATGTGTGATGTTTGCTTCTAGCACAACTGAGGAGTGCTACAGAGTTGTACGCTTTCGGTCACATCGGTGACAAAGTAGCACAACTGCGTAGATTGCCTGATTGAGATGTTGGCCTCTTAAAGCAAGGTCCTGACCCGCTGCTCTCACTTGCACGTCCCACTAACCATTCTACTACGACCAACTGATCAGGCAGTCATTTATTTAGTTGCAACAATTAGGCCGCAGTTCTTCTGCGCTTCTACAGCTTCACTTCTACCTCAAAGACAATTCCATGTGGTTGCATTGGACCAGTGTCAATCGCATTGCACGAACGCGCACAGATGATTAAGTAGTGTTAGCTTAGAATGGCATGCGCTAGTGGCGTGCACTTCAACATTTGCATCGCAGAGAGCAGCATGCGATTTAATGTGTTTACGGGTACGTGTTCACACGTCCATTTAAATGAAGGTTGCCAAGCATTGATTATTCACTTGCTAGACTTCAGTGGACTTTACCCGTCTTGCCCGACTTTGCGCTTGTTCCCCTCACTCTGACGTTCTTCATGTCACATTCGACAATACACCGCCTCACTATTGGGTGCTTCATGCTATTATCGTTACTGAACCCACCGATGCCATCCTCCAGGTCGACAGTCGCCATCATCGAAACTGAGGTCGGTGGATGTGGTCCTCAATCATGTCGACTCTTTAAACCGATGAGGTGCTAAGCTGGTGTGATTGGCGAATGAATGTGATGAATTGTTAAAATTTGTCTGATGACGCTGGCGCAGTCACACTGTATTATTGTGAGGAGGTCGTTGCCACTGGATGGAGGACTGAATGAAACGCAGCCAAATTGCGTTAAAATGTTCCAATTCCATCTATTCCGTTCCACCACCTTCCTCCCATCACTGCTTTTACAGTTCGCTTCTTCTAGTTCGCATTCCAATGGCTACGTCAGGTCAGCTAGCGGCGTTGCTGCCTAACTGGATTTGGGTAACCGAGCCCATTTGTTTTTCAGCGAACTGAAGCAGTTGCTGTTCGAGGTGACGCTGGAGGACTTGACCCAACTCATGTTAGCAAAATTGATTGATTGTGGGCAACTGTTGATTGAATGAAACCCGATATGAGAGAAGTGTTGAGGTGATTTCTAGACAATGAAAAGCGAAAAATTAGTGAGTCCGTAGGAGCTAGGCAATGGCACACAGCATAAGGTGCTATGCGTCAATGTGTTCTCTCCTTCGCATCACATGAGTGCTATGAGCTTATCCAGGGGAGACAAGTCGGTATCTGGACGCTACCAAAGCCGAAAAACGTAACGCAGTGGTAAAGGACGCGTGTTGTTCAAACCCATTTCCCTCCCATCCAAACGCCGAACGCCATCGCTATGCATTGTTCCTCAGCTAATTAAATCAATTTAGCCAATCCTAGATGGCCGCACCATTAAGCAACAACAATCGCTAAAACACTTCCTGCTCATTTTACACCCCTTTTACCTCTAACGGTTTAATTGCCTTTAGTTTAAACATTCTGCATCGCCACGCAGCATACACTGCCACAATCTCTTATGCAGCGGGAAAATACACTTCAACCTCGCCCCATTTAACTGTACTGCGCATCAATTTATTCCACAATTCTACCACAAAAAGCATTCTCATCGATGGGAAGTGGCTCAGAACTCACGAGTCGGTAGGAACGTCTGTCGATAGGTCCATACGTAGGTGATGTGTCCCAGTCTCCTTGTCCACTGCCGATGCTTCGGTGTCCCAAGTCGTAGCGGACAAAATGCAGCAAATCCATTCCATTGCAGATCCCCAGTCCAAGGCACTCGTAACACCGTAGATGCCAGTCTAACTTTGTGGTGGCCAGTGGGCGCTTCTCAAAGTCACCGAAGTTTTAAATGAATTCAGAGTGCACGTCCATATCTCTTGTGAATCTCCTGTTCCACGTGTGATGACTGCTATAATTATCATCTTGTGGGGTGCAATAATGCCGAGCAGGCGAATGAGATCATGCTTTAAATAAAATTTTGATCCACTATGTAAATGAAACAGTCGCATTGTCAATTGTTGCTCTTGAATTCGGCTCTTGAAATAAGGTCAGGAAGGAAACATTTGCCCCATCACACTGAATAATGCTTCGAGAGAAATATTTGCGAGAAAGCTGCATTCAATACGAAACGGGTTTTCTTCCAGTAATGGGTCAGATGCCAACACCTCGCATAAACCAACTTGGTAGATTGATGCCCAATGCCGTCTGCCATATTCATCGAGCCCGTGCCCTCAGTCTCGTTGCGGTAGTAGACAGCAACAAGTTTTCGGTCAGATATGGAAGCGACCACGTTGGGATGGAAATCGTTAGAACAAGTCCATTTCGTCCATAAGATATTTAGTAGCTGGAACCACGTCTGCGTGTGCCTTTGGCGGGGGTCGTGGAAATAGTATTTGACACAAACTATTGTACAGCCAATGCCACGCACTGATGTGGCGATTCATCTCTTCACGGGAGTGAGGGGATCTTAGGACCCACCTCCCATCCGGAATCGCCTTACACACATTTATCAAATCGGATGTATTCAGGAACTGGCATATTTATGGTGCCAATTAGGGTAAAAGTTGAGTGGTTTACGATGAAAAGCACTCTCCTAATAGATGGCTGCCAAAGTTCATCGTGGTCAGCGATGTGGAAATAGCACAAATGAAGCGTAGTGGAAAAGATGGGAAGACGAGGTGATGGGCAAAATAAGAGTGGATATATAGGTAAATGAGTGGATAATGGAAGCGGAGTGAGTAGTGATAGCCGGCACCTACCATCGTTGAGAAGGTCAAAGGCGTAGATTGACTGTGTTGCAGGGATGTCAAGGCTTGCATAAATCACGCCGTTGTGAGGAGGAGGTGGAGATGGATGGGTGAGTTGGGATTTGGCTGACCTCGTTGTGGCATTTGCACATTGGTTCCCACCTCGTCGTCTACTTGGAAAGGCACGCCATCAACACGTCTGCTGTGTCACATGCCTTGCCGAGCCATAAAGAATGCCGAGGTGAAGTCAAGAATTCATAGTCCAATGGAAGCGGTGATCGCTTGCAGCGACACTTGAACCTCCAACACGAAGAAACATGTGAAGCACCTTTTTCTCTCATCGCTACGAGAAGAAAAATGCTTGTGTAGCCAATAAAGAATTGTATGTTTGATGGAATTGCTAATGCGAGTGCGCGAGCATACATACTCAAACAGAGCTAGTTGAAATTGCGGCCACCATAGCAACAAGTTTTACGTCAATGTCGTCATCCCCTCGTTTGTTGTGTGCGTGTGTGAGATGTTAAGAAAAGGGGAAGGAAGGAATTTTTACCCGTTCATATTTGCTGCTGCCTCTGCTGCTGCTGTCACCGCCGGTGCACTATTTGTGGAGAGCAAAGGGGGAAAGAGGAAGGGGTGTGGTACAAAGACGAAAAATAGGGACGATGAGTCATGCGCCCATTTGCGCATCCTTCCAGAAGGCGTGGTGGAGAAGCGGACGAAAGGGGTATGTAGGTAGCTGGTTGCATCGTAGGACCGTACAGCCTCAAAAATTTCCCAAGTCATAAAGTGCGCACACATGCCTGGGAGAAGGAGCAGTCACACACCCACGCGACGGTCGTTGAGTGGCTGGTAAGGAGGCCAAAGAAGAGAAGGAAAATGCGTTGGGGCGCAGAGATGGGAGAGAAGAGGAAAGTAAGGAGGGGAATGCAGCAGGCTAAGATGAAGGCGGTGGCACTGTCATTGTAGCGGTCGTCATGGAATCGGTTGAGCTCGTGTCAGTGGAGTAGGACGCGGCAGCAGTGGCGACAGAGCTGAGAGCAGCGACAACCAGAGGCACGGTGGTGTCGTTCAATTCGGACTCTGGTGTCCCAACTGGCGCTGGCTGAAACACACCAAATGATTGCCCATTGAGCAGCATTGAGGAGACGACTAGTAGTTTGGAGGTGGTGTTGGCAACAGTCGCAGTTGGCCAAGGAATGCGTCTGGGCTGCACGAATTGGGTGGGTCCACCTGCTCCACTGCTAGTGTTGGACGCGTGTTGCTGCTACTGCTGTTGATGCTGCTGCTATTGGTGGTGGTGGTGGTGGTGGTGGTGAACTGCAGGTGTGAGCTGCACCGTGCACTGAGTGTGGAGGAGGGCAACTGTTGGGTAGCAGGTGGTCATTTGCTGGATCTCTTTTGCCAAGGTAAGTGGCTCCCAGCAGTAGTAGGTGGCCTGCTCCAAAGTACATTCCCCAATCACATCACTATCAAGGTCTCGAGGGAGCCACTGCATCTTCTTTCTGTGATACCACCATTCTCGTTTATAGCCGCGGTCACAGACCAACCACGATCGTTTCCCACCCACTTTACCCTTATTGAACTCCGTCTTTCAAAGTCATTGAGGGCAAAATGGAGAAGCAGCAGGATGAAACGAATGGGCCAGACAAATTTGGGAGATAGCACTCACGGCCCTTAAGCGGCAACCAATTGAACCTCCTATCGACAGCAGTTTTAGAATGCCCAAAAGAGAATTACTTCGGTGAGGATTATTGGCGGAGGATCAGAAGGTAGATGACCCGCAATCCGACTGCGGATTCGGTTTTTTAAAGGCACGTTGCAATCCATATTCTGAGATCGCAACATGAACTGGTCGGTCAGGGGCAAAGCAAAATGCTGTGTTGTTCTCTGAAAGCGAGGAGGAGGTATTAGAGTCCTGTTTATGCCACGAGGAATCGGTGTAGGGTGGATGTTTTGTCAGCGCAGCTACCATGACCCAATAAAGTGGAAAGTGAAAGGATGGATTGCGTCCTAGAAACCAATTCTCTGTCATTTACGTATCAACACCATATGATCCAACAGAGGCCAGCACACATAAGGACTCTCCGCGCCCTGACGACATGCAAATGCCAGTATTGTTTAGCAAAAGCTGGAAGTGGAAATCTTCCAAATAACGAGCTTGCAGTTCTACGGACCTCGGCAAAGCTTCAGGTGATCTAGTTGAGGGCAGAGTTCCCCAACAGATGGAGGGAATACCTGGATCCCTCAAGTCAATATTCGGTTGAGTGGATGGAAACGATCCACCACACCTCGTTAACTCGATGGCTAACCTAGTCTTTAGCTGATTCTTGAGTAGTAAGGAAGTATCACGTAGCGATAAGAGAGGGCAGCGACAATGCTTTAGGTCCTCAAAATAACCGTATCAATGTTATGCCATCAGAAGTGTCTTTAGCTGACCGGTTCATGAAATCCGACTCGATAAATGCCATTTTTGTTCTCCAAACAGGGAGAAAACCATAAAGCACTCAGTCCTAGAATGAACCACCTAATGTAAAGCAGACAGGTACTGACATCTCAAGCACCCATGTTCGATGGCGCGACTTCATTGAGAACTTGGCAGTTATGCTGTAGCAGGGGCAGCACCATCTGGGACCATCAACAAGGACATAGTGCAGAAGTAAAAATGATTTCCTTCTCAGCCACGGACGGAAGGCACATGCAAGCAATGGAGCGATGCATTAATCCAGTGGGTATATCTGCTGCCAAGCAAATCACCAGGCAACCGTTCAGGGCCTTCCGTATTAGCAGGTGGGATCGCCAATGACCACTTCCCTCGAAAACCTGTCTAACCTGTTGAAGGAACTCAAACAAATGGAGAAGTAGATGAGTTGGTTTGGCAATGGTGAGGAGAGGGATGCCTAGTCAAATCACCACTTGCACGAATCTGCCCACTACTACTCAACGACCGCGTCGTCGATCTAACCGGCGAAAAAATTGAATTTTAACCCTAATAACATGCAGACTGCCGAAGAAGCAGAAAAATCCACCACAAGGCAGTTCAGGGCGATATTCACGCGGAAGAGGAGGTATGGAAGGGTGGAGGAGTGGAGAGGTGGAAGGGAACTCGCCAGTCACATCTGATATGAGGCTGATGAGATTCCAAGGGATGCTCCAAGTCATCGCCAAGCGTAGAAGTGCAATGGAAGAAGGGCTGGAAGGACTCGATGCAAAAGCAGTCATCTGTGCAATGATCAAGAGTCTAGATGAATGTGAGTGGGAGGAAGCGAAGGGATGGGATGTGGATACGAGAAGAGGGGGTGGAAGGCAAACAGGTACCTGAAGAAGAGGGAGTTAAGGTAGTTGTGGGAGTTGAGGGAGTTAAGGGAGGGAGAGAGAGAGGGGGGGAGAGGAGGAATTAGGTAAAGTAGAGCAGAGAAGGAAGTGAAGTACAAGGAGACTGCAGCCGCGGCGAGCAATGGTGGTGGCAATGGCAGGGGCAGTGTTGTCGACTCAGGCGGACAGCTGCGGTGATATGTTGTAGGCACCTAGACCTCCCAACCGAGCACTAGATGAAGGAAAGGAGAAAGAGCTGGTGGAGGGATGCATGGACGGACGGATGGACGGACGGAGGGAGGGAGGTCCTTCTATGGTGTGAAATGGGCAAAGACACTAGTACTTGGTAAAAGCAAGGGACATTATTGCCTATACCTTCCTCTTCCTCATCCTCCACCTCCACTAACCGCTGGCTGTGCAAACCAGTGCATCAACAGCGATTCAATTGTTCCTCATGCCTCCTCTATTGTGGAGATGCTGCGTAACCAAACGAACAATCTTGCCAACTTGGCTTGCAACGAGGTAGTAAATAGCCAGCGTTTTCTTCTCCATCAAAATCTGATGGAGTCGGTAAATCGTTGTTGGTGAGTTGGTTAAGGTCGGCGCCACGCACGTCCGCCGATCAACTCTACATGCCACACATCTTCTTCTGTTGGCCATCAACTTAAAAGCCGCTGATCACTTGGCGCGCCTTCTCCTTCTTCACCTCCTACATTCCTCCGTTCCCTTACTCCTCTTCCTCCTCCTCCTCCCCTCGCTTCTCTCGCACACCCTCTTCTTCGAACCGTCCCTTGCCTCCCTTTTCTTCCTCTTCTTATCGCTAACATCATTTGCACCATTTACACCTCCTTCTTCCTTTTGCACTCATCCAGGAGCTTAGTTTTTCCATGGCTAATGTTTGCACTGGTATCTTCTTCCATTTCCATCGACCACTTTGGACGATCTCTAGGCGAGGCGACAAAATGGAGCATCTGTTGCGATCTGATGAGCTTCACATCAGACGCTCCTTTCGAGTTCTCCTCCTCCTCCGCCTTCTCCACCACCACCTCTTCCACATGATCATCCCTCTGAACTGCCTTGTGGCAGGCTGCTCTGTTTCTTTGGCGATCTGCAAGTGAATAGCGTTGGTAGAGGTGTGTGTCAAGGCGAGCACCAACCTCTCCTCAACATAGTGCTCACAATGTCTACCACTGTCCAGGCGAAAGGGGCACAAGCCAACGCAAACCGAAGAGGCGTCCGTAAAGGACAAACAGAAGGTAGGCCAGCATGCAGCCACTTTCATGGCACTTGTTTTGGAGAAGTGACCTAAGCAATTGATTTAATTGATTGACTCACCATTCAAAATGTCAGCTGCTCGATCACTGTCACACTGCACGGGCTGGGCGAAGCAACTGCTGTCACCACAACCAAAGTGGATCTCGGAGTCTCAATCACTCACTTATCCAGCGTCTCCTTTGTGGTGGCGCAGATGTCTTAAAGGAGCTGTTGGATGGAATGGAGGCCAAGAGGCAGTAATGTATGTGTGAGACGGAAAGAACAGTGACAGAGGTAGGGTTTCAAAGGGGAAACGGAGAATTGTTAATAGATGTGGATGTCGCATATGTGCAACGGAGAGATGAAGTGCGACATTTAATTGTGAGGTGAAACAGCATCCTAACTTGAGCAGCAGAAAGTGCCAAGAGAAGTGGATAAAATAGCGAAGGACTGATTAGTGTAAGCATGAGGAAAGGAGGGAGGGAGGGAGGGAGGGAGGGAGGGAGAGAAGGCGGAAGGAAAGGACCTTTCGATGAGCCTTATCTGTTTCATTCCCTAGCTGAAGGTGGCTGGGGAGAGACTACAGCTCTCATTTTTGTTAAGATAGTTTAGTGATTTATTGCGAAGGGCTTTCTAATTAGTTTACGTGATTTGACTGCTACTGCCAATTCTATTAGAAGTTATATAAGAAGAAATAGGACACTTATAAGCACGCTCAACGCGAATACGCAGTTAAGGTCTCAAACAAGTCATTTCCCAAGATGGAAATGGAGTGATTTTACGATGTGAAGCATTCTCCGCCTATGTGGATACAAAATTGCATCCTGGCCAGAAATGTGGAATAAATATAAACGAAACTCGCTGAAACAGAATGCGGAAACGGGAGCACGGAGTGACCGTGAGCACAGTGCAATGCAAGGCACGTCCCGTGCATCAACGTAGACTTAAAGGCTTTAGAACATCAAGCTAAGCAAGAGGCAGCGTAAGCCGCTGATACATAGATTGATGTCATTAGTTTCGCCTTATGATGAACTTCGGTCGCGATCTTGTGCAGCAACGCGAATTGCACACTCGAAGCCAACATTACATTTCCTCAATGCATAATAACATCCTGCCTTATGTCCCACCCTTTCCGGATAAAATATTGTCGAATGCAGAGGTTACTTTATCATCGCGATGTCTCGCACCACTCCACGTTTCTAACGATGGGGCAATGTTTGCCAATGCTGACAACTAAAGTAGCTGAAAGAACGATTGTATGTGGCATGTAAGGTGCTTCTGGAGGAGATGTTGCCACAAAAGCAAAGGTGAAATTGCTATTTGAGAGCTTATAGTCACACCGTATGGGACACAAAGGCAGGATGTGCAAGCGATGGGCACGACAACAAATACCTGACGATAGGCAATGCCACGTTTAACTTGCCCTTGTCATTGGGAAAGGCAGGACAGCATGCCCCATCCTGCATTCCGAAAACCAGCTGTTCAAATCAGTCACTTTGAAGGAGGAGAGGAGGATGTGCACTGGCTTCTCATAATCATCAGCGTCTAATGTCTTCTTTAGGTGCTCGAATGCAACAGTGCTAACATGCTCCGTTGTAGGGCATTGCTTGCTGACATTTGGGAACCATGCAAACAGTTTTCTTCAGCAATATTTAACATTCATAAGGACGCTGACGACTTGTTAGTGACATTGAAGGCCATACCACCGATCTAAGTAGAATGCACACTCTACCGATGATGATTAACCTGTGATCATTGGTTCGGCCATAAATACACAAGCTATACTACATTGTATTAATGTAGACCGCGAGTACCATTCAGTCCTATGCTTTGACCAACTGAGTGCCAACGAGAGCGTAAAAGACAAGCTCTGTTCGTGCACAAATATGCGCACATAGGTGCCTATGCAGGTGGGCCTGCAAACAGAACTGCACTATTTCTGAGAACATAATTTATTCAATCATTAATTCATTCACAGTCCATTGCCTTCTTGCTACCTAGCATTTTATTACGCATTATAACCCCAACCTCATCGAAGAGTGCATGGGCCGAGTTCACAAGACTAGCAAAGCAAATGCTCAGCTATTATCCAGCGTCCACTCACGCACCCATCACGTCGAACACACAAGTGCGGACAACTCTCCGCTCCTCTTCGCCTACCATCACACGTTGTTGCCAGTGGAGAATGACTCACTGACAGCAAAGATGAGGCTAAAGAGCACCAGATGGTGTTGGCCCTCTCCTACTTCCCCTCGTAGATGCTGCAGTATTTGCATTCGCAAACCAATTGCCAAGGCACAATGGCAATGAGAGAGGGCATGCAGTTGCTTCCGCTATCGTGACTCAAGAAGTTGGCCGTCTAATGCTTGGGAATGGACACATCCACGATGTGGCTAGGCATCAATGACTGCTCATCGAGAGCAGGGAAGGAAGAGAGGGTCTGAAGAATCAAAGCTAACCTACTCTACTGCCATCTGGGTGGACTGCAGACACAGAGTGGCAAAACTACGGGGCTAACGGTTGGTTAAGCTGCTAGGGGCCTGACAGAATACCAAATGTGCATTTACGGTAGAGGCTTAATCTTGTGATTAGGGTGACTTTGACTGCGATTGTGAGCCAGCTGAATGCACACCTGAGCATGGTATCACCAACTTCGATGGAGTGAGTTAGTCCACTCTTCTCCCGATGACTGCAACCCATTGGTCTCTGCATGCAAGCCTGCCAAAATACAGGTGCTGCCTTCGAGTAATCAGTAGGCTCACTTTTAGCACATTGGTTTGTCAACTTTGCGTCCACAGCATCCAATCCCCACTTACATTTAATGTGAGTGTGCAAGAAGGCGTACAACCTTACCTCGATGGCACTAGTAAGTCAACGCTGGCGGAGTCTCAGACACACTCAGCTATTGCGGTCGAAACGAATGCATCTTGAGCGCCGATCAAACTAAGCTAGATAGGTGCATTCTATTCTCACCGCAAGATAGCGCGGACTGGATGTTTCGTCCAATTGCAGATGCTTCCCGAGTTCTGCTTACTGTGTGCTGACGAACGGCTCAGCGCCATAGTGAGTGACATCTCCATTTCTAAACGATAAAAAGGAGTGCGACACAAAATTGTTGGCAAAACAATCCCACACACCTCAGAATCTGTGATAGCAAAGCTCAAACAAATTGCCTAACAAGCTGCTGTTTGCGAAATATTTTTGAATGCCAATTCCGAAGTAAAGTGCAGAAGCTCATTTCATTAGAGGAGAAATGAAACTGAGCCAAAGAATGACACCCGACGCCAACTTTGCGTTTAGTGGCATGTCAGCAAGCACAAGTTGGTGGCATGTATTTGTGAGCCGTATAGTGAAAGCCAGAGATGACATGCAGTGCTTAGCTAAGTCGAACAAGCAGAGCTTGAGTGTAAAATCATTGGTGAATTTACCCATCCAGCACCAGCCACGCAACGGATCCAAATACGCAGCAGAATCATGAATTTGGGTAACAAGCGCAACAGCTGTTGCATTCATTTTTTCACCTCCACTGAAAGTCAGGAAGTGACGTTCTACATTTAGCCTCAATTGGCTGGATATCTGCAGGAAGCAGTCATACCGTATAGGATCGTTGGCTATTCAGAGTCGTAATTTGTCATTCAAGCATTTGGTCTACCACTGTTAGACGCTATGACACCCACTTCTGCCTCCTCACACACACTCAGTTTAAGTGGACTTCGCTCAGCTCCTCCAATGTCTCGCTCCAAGCTATTCACTATGTGCTCCTTCTTGCCACACCATCCACTTTGCTTGTTGATGGCGCTCCAAGGAGAGACCACATCGGATTCATTTGCTGCAGTGATAGTGATAGTGATTGATTGAAGCTAACTTACCATCGAGAAGAGGGAGCATGAGGTGGTGTCACATGGTGCTCACTCGCGGTGCGTGCAGACGATGAACCGAATCGCTGGCATGGGGTTGGCTGCAGCCCTGTGCACTGACCGTGGCAGGGATTGAGGTGAGCACAAGATTGCAGTCAAACGTCAGTTCTGCTTGTCACTGGTGGCTACTCACACCATGCGATTGACTGAGTTGTTGGAAAGGCGGCGTCTCAAGGTGTGTCACCATGAAACATCAGCTCCAATTGTGCGCACGCTTCAGGACCTGCATCGAACACCCTTCTGCATAGTAATGCTAGAATACCAAGCTGCGATTCGTGTGTAGCATCGAGCAATCCTATGAGAAATGCAGAGCGTTGAGCAGGATGCGTAAATTGTAGACGACGATGACTGAATTTGGACAGGTGTAATTGACAAATTTATGGCATCCACACCATAGATTATCGAAAGCAAACGGTAGGCGGTTGGCTGAACGGGTTGGATTCTGCGTGTTCGTTGAGCGGCGGCACTGAATTAGTTTCGTCATAACGGACAGTAGCTGGCTCACTAGGTTAGGAAGGCAGTGATTACTGCTCGAAAGGCGTATTGCATTAATATGCAAATGAGACGGAAAATAGTTCACAAATTTACAGAAAATATTTTACTGTGCAAATGCGCAAAGCCTTCAAAAGCTGCAGTGCGAATATGAGGTTCTAAGCAATAGTTTCGTACAAAGGAAACGGCACTTAAGTAAGTACAATTAAACCAGTGTCGTGACCACATGATAACGCTTCCTGGTAGTAAATGAGCTATCACAACGCCGAAAAAGCAAATCAGCATTTGTCTCACGACATTGGTTGAGGCGTTTTAAACTAGGTGGTGGGATACGTTGAACAGAATGGAACACTTCGCTCAGAGCTCATGCATGTGCCAGTACAGTTCCCGTGTAATAGTCTCATGCATCTTAAGTCTGCAATTTCGCCTCCTCGTGGGTGACGAGTGGTGTGTTTGGAGCAACGCAGGCACCCTGGTGTAGATCAGCACGTACACTGATCCGGTGACCGAAGAAGTTGCTGCGTGTGTAAAGGTGCTCTGCAGAGCATTGCAGCTGCCAGCGAAGTCGAGTGAGCTACAGTACACGAAGGCTTTCTTACGAATGGGCACACTCAGTGATCCGTGGGATGGTTATTTGCAGTTCGCTGAAATAACGTGCTACCGCTTCAAGTCATCCACGCATCTGCCCACTCCAGCAATGTCAAATTGACTTGGCTAACATGAAACAGAATGAGACTACCGACGAGCGGTTAGCTGATCCATTTTGAATGGTGTTGATCATCAGCCACTCGATTCTTTCATTCCACCACTCACCCTCTCACCAACCCATCTATCTGCAAAATGCTAACTCCTCCACATTCCTGCATGCACTTGTGCCAGCTACTTTACCCGCTTGTCTCTCTCCTCCACTCATTTCTCCTAATATCACCCACCAAGAGGCAGCTGCCACATGTTTGGCGCCCGAATCCAGCTTAATAACAGTGCGCCACCAAATCTCATCCTCTAATGCTTTGGTGAGACTTTTCTTTGTCGTGCGCAAATCACTACTTCACTTGACAGCAAAGAGGAAGCAAAGCTATCAGCAAAATGCAAACTAATTTTGCCAAAGCTGGCATGGAGTCGACCCTAAATATACATCTTTATATTAAATAGAGTTTTACGCAAAATGTCAACGAAATCGCTACATGTTCTGCTCAAACCTCTCCGATTCACCAAGATTTCTTAGTGCTGCACATACAAAATCTTGACTTGGTATTATAACTTTGCCTTTTAGGATAGATATCTGATGCAGTAATAAAATGCGTGCACAATCGAAAGAGATATTGCAGCTCCGTATTCTAGCATTACTATGCAGAACGGTGTTCGATGCAGGTCCTGAAGCGTGCGCACAATTGCAGCTGATAATGGGCAAAGGATCCCATTGTGTTCACTGTTTCCCACCACACAGTTTAAAGCGCCTTAACCGATGTCGAAAGACAAATGCTGATTTGCTTTGCCGACGTTGGGATAACTCATTCACTACCAGGAAGCGATGTTATGTGATCTTGACATGGTTTAAATGGTACTCAACTGCTCACGTAAGCATCGTGTCTTTTAGCACTAAACCATTGCTTGGAACCGCATACTCGCACTGCAGCTCTCGGCGGATCTGCACACCTGCACAGTATCGAATCATTTCTGCAAGATAGTGAGCTTTCTTCCATCTTATTTGCATAACAATGCAATACGCCGTTCGAGCATTAATCACTGCCCTTCCTAACCCAGTGAGCCAGCTACTGTCCGTTATGACGAAACTAATTCAGTGCCGCCGCTCAACGAACACGCAGAATCCAACCCGGTTCAGCCAACCGCCTACCGTTTGCTTTCGATAATCTATGGTGTGGATGCCATAAATTTGTCAATTACACCTGTCCAAATTCAGTCATCGTCGTCTACAATTTACGCATCCTGCTCAACGCTCTGCATTTCTCATAGGATTGCTCGATGCTACACACGAATCGCAGCTTGGTATTCTAGCATTACTATGCAGAAGGGTGTTCGATGCAGGTCCTGAAGCGTGCGCACAATTGGAGCTGATGTTTCATGGTGACACACCTTGAGACGCCGCCTTTCCAACAACTCAGTCAATCGCATGGTGTGAGTAGCCACCAGTGACAAGCAGAACTGACGTTTGACTGCAATCTTGTGCTCACCTCAATCCCTGCCACGGTCAGTGCACAGGGCTGCAGCCAACCCCATGCCAGCGATTCGGTTCATCGTCTGCACGCACCGCGAGTGAGCACCATGTGACACCACCTCATGCTCCCTCTTCTCGATGGTAAGTTAGCTTCAATCAATCACTATCACTATCACTGCAGCAAATGAATCCGATGTGGTCTCTCCTTGGAGCGCCATCAACAAGCAAAGTGGATGGTGTGGCAAGAAGGAGCACATAGTGAATAGCTTGGAGCGAGACATTGGAGGAGCTGAGCGAAGTCCACTTAAACTGAGTGTGTGTGAGGAGGCAGAAGTGGGAGTCATAGCGTCTACCACTAAAAGACCGAAGTTGCAGTTTATTGCAAAGACTCAGCTGATTGCATTTAGCTTACCTGTTACTCACTTTCACCCATCTCAATACTCACAGATTAGACGCTCAAATTCAGTTTCATGAAATTACGCCACCAATATGTGCATTTCTATGCCTCAGCTGAACTTCTCTTTCTCGTGCCTAAGTAACCGGTTCGTTTAACAGCAAAGGAGGATTCGAGCCTCGCCTTTAATGAATTATTATTACTTGAAATTATTCATCGCTACTCTTAGACACCCACAGGAGATGTTTTCATGTGCTATGCTCCAGGTTGCGTCCAGATTCTTTGGCTGGACATGAAATTCAGCTGATCACACATCGTGCAATCGTGCGCACAGTAATTCATCTAGTCTTGTCATTTGACTAGCAGCCGTAGCCATGCTAATGATTGTCAGACATCATGCCAATAGCAACGCTGCTTAGTTTGCAATAGTGCGGACCAACCATTCAGCCCATCTGTTGCAACTGAGCAGCATGCTTTCCTTGTGACCTCAGTAAGTGATGCTCTTAAGATAACACTGGCGTCCCGTCCATAGAAATCACTAGGGGACCATGAGACCTCTCCTTTAGGCTAAGCATGCAGTAGGCCAAAATGCCACTGTTCTTCGTAAGTAACTTTAGAGCAGAGACGCCGCGTGGTGTTGTGCTTCAAAGAAGGCAGTATCATAGTTGAGGCAAATGGAGATTGTAAAGGGCCCAAGGAAACATTGTTGAGTGAAGAGAGGACTGCAAAATACACAGGAAGCACAGTGTTGGGCATAGGAGGAGATCATGCGAGGCGAAATGATAGATGCGCTGATACAAGCTCCTTTTTGGGTGAAATAGTAGAAGCGCACGCTAAACCAATCAGCAATGCATTCAGAGGCTCATTTTGGGCACGCACTCCCCTACATTTGCACTTAGAATTTCACTTCTCAAAAGCACTGGGGCGAATGCATTGCTTATCGTGGCTGACATCTCTTGGCTAATCGCAGCAGGAATGTCCTCCACTCTCTCCCCGTTGTGTGCTCAACGGTGCTTCCGACGAATGAGGAACAGCGAGAACTACCCTGCACCACAGTTAACCGAACACTTATTTGGTCTTGGAATTCACCTCTATGGATTGCGATTACAGCTCGTGAGAAGGCCTCATAGTTTGCGGCACCTTTTCGTTGGTAGTCCACAGCCATTTCTCTCCTTAGACATCTATCACCCTTCCTCAGTCCCTAAGTCAGAGATATCCTCCAGTGCGCAGCCCGATAGTAGATTCAGGCAAACACATCACACTAAGTCAATCACTAGGTCCTCCCACCAATAATAGGCGCACACGCCTGTCTAAAGCACCTTGAGTGTCTTTACATAACCAAATCCCCAAAATGTAGGAATGGGAGGAGGTAGGTTCTAGAACTGGCGGTGGTGGCGCAGGCAGTATGCGCACACGTGGCATAAGTCGGCAAATGCCATTCTCACTGAGAGTGGGCGCCACGAAACACAACTCGGGCAGATTGCATATGCAGAGTGAACATTTGCTCTGGCTCGTGTATTGAGGGGATCCCCATGTATGCATGCATGGAATGTCCACTTAAATGCATTTAAAGGTTCCACCAACATCTCAACGCTTCTACTCAACTCAAACACACATTCATGATGCGAACAGCTGTCACGAGGTCAACATTGAAGGCTCTTCACCTCTCAGCACACGCGCACCAATCGTCGCGCTGTGACCTCATTGTCTGCCATATAAATACACACAAAATCGTCTGCTAGACATCAACGGGTAGGATGATGAGAATTATCGCGGTTCTTGTTTTCGTTGCCTACTGCTCGGGTACGTCTTCGTTTTTCTCATTTTGACTACTTCTGCTGAGCTTCACTTAGTGCGCTGATTCCATGCATGCAACAGATATGACTTGTGGAATGAGCTTCCTTCGTAGGCATTGACACTCGTGTTGCGTTGGCTAGTGTGTTTCAAGGCTTAGATAATTAATGCATCCCAACACCATTGCTAAGCTCTGACATCAAAGCCCACTGTGGCTAGAAGTAGAAGAGATCAGCTCGATGATAAATGTCAACAGGTAGTTGGAGCACACGCATTATAGCAGAGCGTTTGTTGTCTCAGCTGGCAGGATAAAGTAAAGCAGGTTTTCTTTTATAAAGGCGCGGCCACCCCAAAATTATGGGGATCGCGTGTCATTGCCAAGATCTCGGGACCGACAGGCAGAATGTTTTATCACTGTGAGGGTTATTTCGTAAGTTTGCCAATGTGGCCGAATGAGCATGCACCGATTTGGAGTGAAGTGGTTATTTGCTAGCTTTAACATTCAAAAGAATACCAAGTGACTTACTTTAACAGAGAAAGAGCACTAACTATACATCAGACTCGTGACACATGGACGATAGAACAGTCCTTTTTACTTTTGTCACCTTTCTTCTCAGAAAGCGACTATCCAAAGCGGAGCAGTAGTCAGTCGAATGGCAATTAAGAATAACCTGTGTATCGTCAACGGGACGCGGCGATGGGGCAGACCTTGCACCAAGGACCGCAGTATGTTGGTTCATCTTAATGTGAATGCATTTCAATTCGTGTACACTCTAAACAATTGACGTCCAACCAGTTCTGGTGGCTGCAAATGCCAGTGTTTTGTGACCCAACGCAGCTCCACTGGCCGACGATTCAGTGTCTGCTCTCCACAATTACGACAGGAGCTTGGCATGAAGGAGGCTGCTAGGTCTTATGCTAACGCTTTACTCCGCTACATTAGCACACAGAACGCTATGCGCTGAGGTAATCCACATCGAGAAAGAGAGTGATTTAACTAAACTGCCGCCATGCCAGGCTGGTGCACTCAGCGATGCGCACTCCAAGTAGTCCTTGGAGCAACTGCAGGGAAGATGGGACATGCAGCTAACACACAATTCATCCGCCCTAGATAAAGCTGTAATCGACCTGGACAACGTGCGAGCGCAAGAGGTCCTGGTACTGACCAATGTCAGACCCAATGTAGGAATCTCTTCAACGACATTCTTCGCACCGCAATGCAAATTTCCGAAGCCTGCTCCAGGTAACCTCGTTTATCCACGCATTATCATTAAATTCGGATGCATGAGAAGAGGCAGTGACCGAGAAGTAGAGGAGATGCGACATAAAAATAACCAGCGCATATATGCGGCAATTGGGACGTACAATATGCAGTAAAACAGGCAGCCCAACTTTTTCTTCGACAGCATGTAGCTTACAGTTTTCGCACAGCTCACACTTTCTGCTACGGTTCCATTTTGGAACGCAGCATTGATTCTATGCACAATTGTTGGTGCCAAACTAAGTGCAATTGCGTTTGCCGTGTGACAGGTGAAGTTGACGTGAACACGTCGTTTCCTCTCTCGCGCTTCGTCCAAGGCTTGGAGAAGTTCGAAGTTAGCTTCGCCGTCGGAGGTGCAGAAACAAAATCGCCGGTAATCCTACATTGCCAGTCCAGTCCGAGCACTCAACTTTGATAGTCTTCATGGCCTCTGGCCTAACTACTCTTGTAATGCTTGCCAAACTTGTGCAATATCTAGTTAGAGGAAGCAGCAGACATTTTCTATTCATATATTACGCACTACTATGACGCACCGCCATGGGAGACTCTGTGTTTAATGTGTACTCACCCGAAATAGGTCGTATTTTACCTCAACGCGATACCTCAATGCTCTTGGTGGGGAGCTCAACTTGTTCTTAATCAGAACCCTGTCTGTGGTGAGTTCAACGCACTTTCACGACCGATAGCACTCATTCATATCCTCCACACCGTTCTACTACCACCCAGATAACCGAAATACCTCCTCACTGATTTGCATCTGCTGACATTCCTCCTCTCTATTTGCACTCATTTCAGTCGGCTTGGTGAAAGATGAGGAAAGGGATTTGCGGGTATTCCGTGGGGTCTTTCCGGGCAAACCGACGGGACCCGTGATCGCTTTACTTTCACTGGCAATAGCACAGCTTTGGTTGTATCTGTCGACTATGGACAGAGGGGTGAGTAAGACGAATCAGTCATTTGCAACGATTGCTTTGTTGCTGTTGCTGTTGCTCATCTCATCTTAATGTCCATTATGGACAATTGCTTTAGGAAGTGTGAACTGCATGTCTGTGTGTAAATAAGAATCATGCATGAAAACGCCGTGTTGCGACGCACTGATTTTGAAATTGTCCCTAGGAGATTCACCGGAAGTGGCAGAGTGCAATCGTGAGTCCATTTATTAACCCACTTTTCAGTCTTTCGTTGCCTTGCTGCATTTCCACTCAGGCGATTGTCTCCATCACAGCCGACTAACGTGCCGTTTTAACAATGCCTCTGCTTACGCCACTATGTCAGACTTACGATAACATGGATTGACTGAAGCACTTTCAGAGCAGTGTGATTTCTTGGTTTGGAGTGTGCATCTAGCTTGCTGTGGAGAGCGGAATTGCATTTTCATGGTTGATGAGGTGACCAACGTAGAGCATTTGTGTTGCGATGGTTCGTTGTTGCAGACAGCAGTTGACTGAGTCAATCCTCTTCTGTTTAGGTTATGCAGCCCATGCCAAGGGTGCAGAATAAACAGTAAGATTGTTTAATTGCAACTTCACATATGCGTGACGAAATTGGTGCCAAAGTAAAGCAGATGATAAATGCTCTTGCTAATATACCAAAATAAGTTAGCCACATTTACTTAATGTTGCGTAAATTTTATTGCCTTTGTAGATGTGAAGTCGCTTTGATACCATGTTGACTTTTACACAATTTGTTTGCCTTACAGCGCTTTTGGAATGATATTCAATGTAGTTGTTCGTCTTCGCATGATTAGCTTCTTCAATGCTTAAATTTAATAAAGTTCGCTGAATTACCGAGTGCTTTGCTTTTGCCTTGCGGTCAAGCGAAATGATGACTTGTGCACAACAAGGAGAAGATCTGTTAAAGCATTAGCGGATGAGATTTGGTGACGCACTGTCATTAAGCTGGATTCGGGCGCCAAACATGTGGCAGCTGCCTCTTGATGGGTGGCATTGGCGAAATGAGTGGAGGTGAGAGACAGGCGGGCAAATAACTGGCACAAGTGCATGTAGGAATGTGGAGGAGGTATAGCATTGTGCAGGTGGATGGGTTGGTGAGAGGGTGAGTGGTGGGAATGAGAAAGAATCGAGTGGCTGATGATCAACACCATTCAAAATGGATCAGCTAACCGCTCGTCGGTAGTCTCATTCTGTTTCATGTTAGCCAAGTCAATTTGACATTGCTGGAGTGGGCAGATGCGTGGATGACTTGAAGCGGTAGCACGTTATTTCAGCGAACTGCAAATAACCATCCCACGGATCACTGAGTGTGCCCATTCGTAAGAAAGCCTTCGTGTACTGTAGCTCACTCGACTTCGCTGGCAGCTGCAATGCTCTGCAGAGCACCTTTACACACGCAGCAACTTCTTCGGTCACCGGATCAGTGTACGTGCTGATCTACACCAGGGTGCCTGCGTTGCTCCAAAACACACACTCGTCACCCACGAGGAGGCGAAATTGCAGACTTAAGATGCATGAGACTATTACACGGGAACTGTACTGGCACATGCATGAGCTCTGAGCGAAGTGTTCCATTCTGTTCAACGTATCCCACCACCTAGTTTAAAACGCCTCAACCAATGTCGTGAGACAAATGCTGATTTGCTTTTTCGGCGTTGTGATAGCTCATTTACTACCAGGAAGCGTTATCATGTGGTCACGACACTGGTTTAATTGTACTTACTTAAGTGCCGTTTCCTTTGTACGAAACTATTGCTTAGAACCTCATATTCGCACTGCAGCTTTTGAAGGCTTTGCGCATTTGCACAGTATAATATTTTCTGTAAATTTGTGAACTATTTTCCGTCTCATTTGCATTAATGCAATACGCCTTTCGAGCAGTAATCACTGCCCTTCCTAACCTAGTGAGCCAGCTACTGTCCGTTATGACGAAACTAATTCAGTGCCGCGCCTCAACGAACACGCAGAATCCACCCTGTTCAGCCAACCGCCTACCGTTTGCTTTCGATAATCTATGGTGTGGATGCCATAAATTTGTCAATTAACCTGTCCAAATTCAGTCATCGTCGTCTACAATTTACGCATCCTGCTCAACGCTCTGCATTTCTCATAGGATTGCTCGATGCTACACACGAATCGCAGTTGGTATTCTAGCATTACTATGCAGAAGGGTGTTCGATGCAGGTCCTGAAGCGTGCGCACAATTGGAGCTGATGTTTCATGGTGACACCTTGAGACGCCGCCTTTCCAACAACTCAGTCAATCGCATGGTGTGAGTAGCCACCAGTGACAAGCAGAACTGACGTTTGACTGCAATCTTGTGCTCACCTCAATCCCTGCCACGGTCAGTGCACAGGGCTGCAGCCAACCCATGCCAGCGATTCGGTTCATCGTCTGCACGCACCGCGAGTGAGCACCATGTGACACCACCTCATGCTCCCTCTTCTCGATGGTAAGTTAGCTTCAATCAATCACTATCACTATCACTGCAGCAAATGAATCCGATGTGGTCTCTTTGGAGCGCCATCAACAAGCAAAGTGGATGGTGTGGCAAGAAGGAGCACATAGTGAATAGCTTGGAGCGAGACATTGGAGGAGCTGAGCGAAGTCCACTTAAACTGAGTGTGTGTGAGGAGGCAGAAGTGGGTGTCATAGCGTCTAACAGTGGTAGACCAAATGCTTGAATGACAAATTACGACTCTGAATAGCCAAAGATCCTATACGGTATGACTGCTTCCTGCAGATATCCAGCCAATTGAGGCTAAATGTAGAACGTCACTTCCTGACTTTCAGTGGAGGTGAAAAATGAATGCAACAGCTGTTGCGCTTGTTACCCAAATTCATGATTCTGCTGCGTATTTGGATCGTTGCGTGGCTGGTGCTGGATGGGTAAATTCACCAATGATTTTACACTCAAGCTCTGCTTGTTCGACTTAGCTAAGCACTGCATGTCATCTCTGGCTTTCATATACGGCTCACAAATACATGCCACCAACTTGTGTTTGCTGGCATGCCACTAAACGCAAAGTTGGCGTCGGATGTCATTCTTTGGCTCAGTTTCATTTCTCCTCTAATGAAATGAGCTTCTGCACTTTACTTCAGAATTAACATTCAAAAATATTTTCGCAAACAGCAGCTTGTTAGACGATTGTTTGAGCTTTGCTATCACAGATTCTGAGGTGTGTGGGATTGTTGTGCCAACAATTTTGTGTCGCACTCCTTTTTATCGTTTAGAAATGGAGATGTCACTCACTATGGCGCTGAGCCGTTCGTCAGCACACACAGTAACAGAACTCGGGAAGCATCTGCAAGTGGATGAAACATCCAGTCCGCACTATCTTGCAGTGAGAATGGAATGCGCCTATCTAGCTTAGCTTGATCGGCGCTCAAGATGCATTCGTTTCGACCGCAATAGCTGAGTGTGTCTGAGACTCCGCCGCGTTGACTTACTAGTGCCATCGAGGTAAGGTTGTACGCCTTCTTGCACACTCACATTAAATGTAAGTGGGGATTGGATGCTGTGGACGCAAAGTTGACAAACCAATGTGCTAAAAGTGAGCTATGATTACTCGAAGGCAGCACCTGTATTTTGGCAGGCTTGCATGCAGAGACCAATGGGTTGCAGTCATCGGGAGAAGAGTGGACTAACTCACTCCATCGAAGTTGGTGATACCATGCTCAGGTGTGCATTCAGCTGGCTCACAATCGCAGTCAAAGTCACCCTAATCACAAGATTAAGCCTCTACCGTAAATGCACATTTGGTACTCTGTCAGGCCCCTAGCAGCTTAACCAACCGTTAGCCCCGTAGTAGTTTGCCAACTCTGTGTCTGCAGTCCACCCAGATGGCAGTAGAGTAGGTTAGCTTTGATTCTTCAGACCCCTCTCTTCCTTCCTGCTCTCGATTGAGCAGTCATTGATGTCTAGCCACATCGTGGATGTGTCCATTCCCAAGCATTAGACGGCCAACTTCTTGAGTCACGATAGCGGAAGCAACTGCATGCCCTCTCTCATTGCCATTGTGCCTTGGCATTGGTTTGCGAATGCAAATACTGCAGCATCTACGAGGGAAGTAGGAGAGGGCAACACCATCTGGTGCTCTTTAGCCTCATCTTTGCTGTCAGTGAGTCATTCTCCACTGGCAACAACGTGTGATGGTAGGCAAGAGGAGCGGAGAGTTGTCCGCACTTGTGTGTTCGACGTGATGGGTGCGTGAGTGGCCGCTGGCTAGTGTTGAGCATTTGCTTTGCTAGTCTTGTGACTCGGCCCATGTGTTGTTTGATGACATTGGGAACATAATGTGTAATTGGGCGTAGGTAGCCGGAAGGCGAAGGATTGTGAATGAATGAATGAATTATGTTTTAGGAAGTAACACAGTGCAGTTTGCTGGCCCACCTACATAGGCAAATGTGCGCATATTTGTGCACGAAAGAGCTTGTCTTTGGTGCACTCGTTGGCACTTGGTTGGTCAAAGCATGAGGATGAATTATACGCGTTTCAGCATTAAAAAAATATAGTCCAAACTTGTGTATTTATCGCTCAACCCATCGGACGCTAATGCATTCATCACAGGTTAATCGTCATCGGGTTGGGTGTGCATTCTACTTAGATTGGCGGTGTGCCCCTCAATGTCATTCAAAAGGCAACGCTTTCTTGTGGATGGCAAAAGTCGTTGGCAATAGTCCGAGTGAAACAGTTTGCATGTTTCCCAAATGTCAGCAAGCAGTGCCCCACAACAGAGCATGTTAGAACGGTTGCATTTGCGCACCTAAAGAAGACATTAGACGCTGACGATTAGGAGAAGCCAGTGCACATCCTCCTCTCCTCCTTCAAAGTGACTAATTTGAACAGTTGGTTTTTGGAA
>CM010316.2:6559852-6581579 GCA_001923025.3 Taenia multiceps
ACACTGCTCATTTCGCTCTCACTATCAATGCCATTTCGTGTTGGTCATCTTCACACACTGCTCATTTCGCTCCACGCAATCAATGCCATTCGTGTTGGTCATCTTCACCACACTGCTCATTTCGCTCTCACTCAATCAATGCCATTTCGTGTTGGTCATCTTCACCACACTGCTCATTTCGCTCTCACTCATCAATGCATTTCGTGTTGGTCATCTTCCCACACTGCTCATTTCGCTCTCACTCATCAATGCCATTTCGTGTTGGTCATCTTCACCACACTGCTCATTTCGCTCTCACTCAATCAATGCCATTCTTGTGGTCATCATCACCACACTGCTCATTTCGCTCTCATCAATGCCATTTCGTGTTGGTCATCTTCACCACACTGCTCATTTCGCTCTCACTCAATCAAGCCATTTCGTGTTGGTCATCTTCACCACACTGCTCATTTCGCTCACTCATCAATGCCATTTCGTGTGGTCATCTCACCACACTGCTCATTTCGCTCTCACTCAATGCCATTTCGTGTTGGTCATCTTCACCACACTGCTCATTTCGCTCTCACTCAATCAATGCCATTTCGTGTTGGTCATTCACCACACTGCTCATTTCGCTCTCACTCAATCAATGCCATTTCGTGTTGGTCATCTTCACCACCTGCTCATTTCGCTCTCACTCAATCAATGCCATTTCGTGTTGGTCATCTTCACCACACTGCTCATTCGCTCTCACTATCAATGCCATTTCGTGTTGGTCATCTTCACCACACTGCTCATTTCGCTCTCACTCATCAATGCCATTTCGTGTTGGTCATCTTCACCACACTGCTCATTTCGCTCTCACTCAATGCCATTTCGTGTTGGTCATCTTCACCACACTGCTCATTTCGCTCTCACTCAATCAATGCCATTTCGTGTTGGTCATCTTCACACACTGCTCATTTCGCTCTCACTCAATGCCATTTCGTGTTGGTCATCTTCACCCACACTGCTCATTTCGCTCTCAATCAATGCCATTTCGTGTTGGTCATCTTCACCACACTGCTCATTTCGCTCTCACAATCAATGCCATTTCGTGTTGGTCATCTTCACCACTGCTCATTTCGCTCTCACAATCAATGCCATTTCGTGGTGGTCATCTTCACCACACTGCTCATTTCGCTCTCACCAATCAATGCCATTTCGTGTTGGTCATCTTCACCACACTGCTCTCGCTCTCACTCAATCAATGCCATTTCGTGTTGGTCATCTTCACCACACTGCTCATTTCGCTTCACTCAATCAATGCCATTTCGTGTTGGTCATCTTCACCACACTGCTCATTTCGCTCTCACTCAATCAATGCCATTTCGTGTTGGTCATCTTCACCACACTGCTCATTTCGCTCTCACTC
Source organism: Taenia multiceps (assembly GCA_001923025.3). NCBI lineage: Eukaryota > Metazoa > Platyhelminthes > Cestoda > Cyclophyllidea > Taeniidae > Taenia > Taenia multiceps. Next base: position 6,561,246 of record CM010316.2, read on the forward strand.
ACTCAATGCAATTTCGTGTTGGTCATCTTCACCCACTGCTCATTCGCTCTCACTCAATCAATGCCATTTCGTGTTGGTCATCTTCACCACACTGCTCATTTCGCTCTCACGCAATCAATGCCATTTCGTGTTGGTCATCTTCACCACACTGCTCTTCGCTCTCATCAATGCCATTTCGTTGTCATCTTCACCACACTGCTCATTTCGTCTCACTCAATCAATGCCATTTCGTGTTGGTCATCTTCACCACACTGCTCATTTCGCTCTCACTCATCAATGCCATTTCGTGTTGGTCATCTTCACCACACTGCTCATTTCGCTCTCACTCAATGCCATTTCGTGTTTCATCTTCACCACACTGCTCATTTCGCTCTCACTCAACTCAATGCCATTTCGTGTGTTGGTCATCTTCACCACACTGCTCATTTCGCTCTCACTCTCAATGCCATTTCGTGTTGGTCATCTTCACCACACTGCTCATTTCGCTCTCACTCAATCAATGCCATTTCGTGTTGGTCATCTTCACCACACTGCTCATTTCGCTCTCACTCAATGCCATTTCGTGTTGGTCATCTTCACCACACTGCTCATTTCGCTCTCACGCAATCAATGCCATTTCGTGTTGGTCATCTTCACCACACTGCTCATTTCGCTCTCACTCACTCAATGCCATTTCGTGTTGGTCATCTTCACCACACTGCTCATTCGCTCTCACTCAATCATGCCATTTCGTGTTGGTCATCTTCACCAACTGCTCATTTCGCTCACTCAATGCCATTTCGTGTTGGTCATCTTCACCACATGCTCATTTCGCTCTCACTCAATGCCATTTCGTGTTGGTCATCTTCACCACACTGCTCATTTCGGCTCTCACTCAATCAATGCCATTTCGTGTTGGTCATCTTCACCACCACTGCTCATTTCGCTCTCACTCAATGCCATTTCGTGTTGGTCATTCACCACACTGCTCATTTCGCTCTCACGCAATCAATGCCATTTGTGTTGGTCATCTTCACCACACTGCTCATTTCGCTCTCACTCAATGCCATTTCGTGTTGGTCATCTTCACCACACTGCTCATTTCGCTCTCACGCATCAATGCCATTTCGTGTTGGTCATCTTCACCACACTGCTCATTTCGCTCTCACGCAATCAATGCCATTTCGTGTTGGTCATCTTCACCACACTGCTCATTTCGCTCTCACTCAATGCCATTTCGTGTTGGTCATCTTCACCACACTGCTCATTTCGCTCTCACTCACTCAATGCCATTTCGTGTTGGTCATCTTCACCACACTGCTCATTTCGCTCTCACTCAATCAATGCCATTTCGTGTTGGTCATCTTCACCACACTGCTCATTTCGCTCTCACTCAATCAATGCCATTTCGTGTTGGTCATCTTCACCACACTGCTCATTTCGCTCTCACTCAATGCCATTTCGTGTTGGTCATCTTCACCACACTGCTCATTTCGCTCTCACGCAATCAATGCCATTTCGTGTTGGTCATCTTCACCACACTGCTCATTTCGCTCTCACTCAATGCCATTTCGTGTTGGTCATCTTCACCACACTGCTCATTTCGCTCTCACTCACTCAATGCCATTTCGTGTTGGTCATCTTCACCACACTGCTCATTTCGCTCTCACTCATCAATGCCATTTCGTGTTGGTCATCTTCACCACACTGCTCATTTCGCTCTCACTCAATCAATGCCATTTCGTGTTGGTCATCTTCACCACACTGCTCATTTCGCTCTCACGCAATCAATGCCATTTCGTGTTGGTCATCTTCACCACACTGCTCATTTCGCTCTCACTCATCAATGCCATTTCGTGTTGGTCATCTTCACCACACTGCTCATTTCGCTCTCACTCAATGCCATTTCGTGTTGGTCATCTTCACCACACTGCTCATTTCGCTCTCACTCAATGCCATTTCGTGTTGGTCATCTTCACCACACTGCTCATTTCGCTCTCACTCACTCAATGCCATTTCGTGTTGGTCATCTTCACCACACTGCTCATTTCGCTCTCACTCAACCAATGCCATTTCGTGTTGGTCATCTTCACCACACTGCTCATTTCGCTCTCACTCACTCAATGCCATTTCGTGTTGGTCATCTTCACCACACTGCTCATTTCGCTCTCACTCAATCAATGCCATTTCGTGTTGGTCATCTTCACCACACTGCTCATTTCGCTCTCACGCAATCAATGCCATTTCGTGTTGGTCATCTTCACCACACTGCTCATTTCGCTCTCACGCAATCAATGCCATTTCGTGTTGGTCATCTTCACCACACTGCTCATTTCGCTCTCACTCAATCAATGCCATTTCGTGTTGGTCATCTTCACCACACTGCTCATTTCGCTCTCACTCAATGCCATTTCGTGTTGGTCATCTTCACCACACTGCTCATTTCGCTCTCACTAATCAATGCCATTTCGTGTTGGTCATCTTCACCACACTGCTCATTTCGCTCTCACTCAATCAATGCCATTTCGTGTTGGTCATCTTCACCACACTGCTCATTTCGCTCTCACTCAATCAATGCCATTTCGTGTTGGTCATCTTCACCACACTGCTCATTTCGCTCTCACTCTCAATGCCATTTCGTGTTGGTCATCTTCACCACACTGCTCATTTCGCTCTCACTCAATCAATGCCATTTCGTGTTGGTCATCTTCACCACACTGCTCATTTCGCTCTCACTCACTCAATGCCATTTCGTGTTGGTCATCTTCACCACACTGCTCATTTCGCTCTCACTCACTCAATGCCATTTCGTGTTGGTCATCTTCACCACACTGCTCATTTCGCTCTCACTCAATCAATGCCATTTCGTGTTGGTCATCTTCACCACACTGCTCATTTCGCTCTCACTCATCAATGCCATTTCGTGTTGGTCATCTTCACCACACTGCTCATTTCGCTCTCACTCAAATGCCATTTCGTGTTGGTCATCTTCACCACACTGCTCATTTCGCTCTCACTCAATGCCATTTCGTGTTGGTCATCTTCACCACACTGCTCATTTCGCTCTCACTCAATGCCATTTCGTGTTGGTCATCTTCACCACACTGCTCATTTCGCTCTCACTCCAATGCCATTTCGTGTTGGTCATCTTCACCACACTGCTCATTTCGCTCTCACTCAATCAATGCCATTTCGTGTTGGTCATCTTCACCACACTGCTCATTTCGCTCTCACTCAATCAATGCCATTTCGTGTTGGTCATCTTCACCACACTGCTCATTTCGCTCTCACTCAATCAATGCCATTTCGTGTTGGTCATCTTCACCACACTGCTCATTTCGCTCTCACTCAATCAATGCCATTTCGTGTTGGTCATCTTCACCACACTGCTCATTTCGCTCTCACTCAATCAATGCCATTTCGTGTTGGTCATCTTCACCACACTGCTCATTTCGCTCTCACTCAATGCCATTTCGTGTTGGTCATCTTCACCACACTGCTCATTTCGCTCTCACTCACTCAATGCCATTTCGTGTTGGTCATCTTCACCACACTGCTCATTTCGCTCTCACTCAATGCCATTTCGTGTTGGTCATCTTCACCACACTGCTCATTTCGCTCTCACTCAATCAATGCCATTTCGTGTTGGTCATCTTCACCACACTGCTCATTTCGCTCTCACTCAATGCCATTTCGTGTTGGTCATCTTCACCACACTGCTCATTTCGCTCTCACTCACTCAATGCCATTTCGTGTTGGTCATCTTCACCACACTGCTCATTTCGCTCTCACTCATCAATGCCATTTCGTGTTGGTCATCTTCACCACACTGCTCATTTCGCTCTCACTCAATGCCATTTCGTGTTGGTCATCTTCACCACACTGCTCATTTCGCTCTCACTCAATGCCATTTCGTGTTGGTCATCTTCACCACACTGCTCATTTCGCTCTCACTCAATGCCATTTCGTGTTGGTCATCTTCACCACACTGCTCATTTCGCTCTCACTCAATCAATGCCATTTCGTGTTGGTCATCTTCACCACACTGCTCATTTCGCTCTCATCAATGCCATTTCGTGTTGGTCATCTTCACCACACTGCTCATTTCGCTCTCACTCAATCAATGCCATTTCGTGTTGGTCATCTTCACCACACTGCTCATTTCGCTCTCACTCAATCAATGCCATTTCGTGTTGGTCATCTTCACCACACTGCTCATTTCGCTCTCACTCATCAATGCCATTTCGTGTTGGTCATCTTCACCACACTGCTCATTTCGCTCTTCATCAATGCCATTTCGTGTTGGTCATCTTCACCACACTGCTCATTTCGCTCTCACGCAATCAATGCCATTTCGTGTTGGTCATCTTCACACACTGCTCATTTCGCTCTCACGCAATCAATGCCATTTCGTGTTGGTCATCTTCACCACACTGCTCATTTCGCTCTCACTCAATGCCATTTCGTGTTGGTCATCTTCACCACACTGCTCATTTCGCTCTCACTCAATGCCATTTCGTGTTGGTCATCTTCACCACACTGCTCATTTCGCTCTCACTCAATCAATGCCATTTCGTGTTGGTCATCTTCACCACACTGCTCATTTCGCTCTCACTCACTCAATGCCATTTCGTGTTGGTCATCTTCACCACACTGCTCATTTCGCTCTCACTCAATCAATGCCATTTCGTGTTGGTCATCTTCACCACACTGCTCATTTCGCTCTCACTCAATCAATGCCATTTCGTGTTGGTCATCTTCACCACACTGCTCATTTCGCTCTCACTCACTCAATGCCATTTCGTGTTGGTCATCTTCACCACACTGCTCATTTCGCTCTCACGCAATCAATGCCATTTCGTGTTGGTCATCTTCACCACACTGCTCATTTCGCTCTCACTCACTCAATGCCATTTCGTGTTGGTCATCTTCACCACACTGCTCATTTCGCTCTCACTCAATGCCATTTCGTGTTGGTCATCTTCACCACACTGCTCATTTCGCTCTCACTCAATCAATGCCATTTCGTGTTGGTCATCTTCACCACACTGCTCATTTCGCTCACTCACTCAATGCCATTTCGTGTTGGTCATCTTCACCACACTGCTCATTTCGCTCTCACTCATCAATGCCATTTCGTGTTGGTCATCTTCACCACCTGCTCATTTCGCTCTCACTCATCAATGCCATTTCGTGTTGGTCATCTTCACCACACTGCTCATTTCGCTCTCCTCACTCAATGCCATTTCGTGTTGGTCATCTTCACCACACTGCTCATTTCGCTCTCACTCAATCAATGCCATTTCGTGTTGGTCATCTTCACCACACTGCTCATTTCGCTCTCACTCATCAATGCCATTTCGTGTTGGTCATCTTCACCACACTGCTCATTTCGCTCTCACTCAATCAATGCCATTTCGTGTTGGTCATCTTCACCACACTGCTCATTTCGCTCTCACTCATCAATGCCATTTCGTGTTGGTCATCTTCACCACACTGCTCATTTCGCTCTCACGCAATCAATGCCATTTCGTGTTGGTCATCTTCACCACACTGCTCATTTCGCTCTCTCTCACTCAATGCCATTTCGTGTTGGTCATCTTCACCACACTGCTCATTTCGCTCTCACCAATCAATGCCATTTCGTGTTGGTCATCTTCACCACACTGCTCATTTCGCTCTCACTCAATGCCATTTCGTGTTGGTCATCTTCACCACACTGCTCATTTCGCTCTCACTCACTCAATGCCATTTCGTGTTGGTCATCTTCACCACACTGCTCATTTCGCTCTCACGCAATCAATGCCATTTCGTGTTGGTCATCATCACCACACTGTAAGGTCTTTTCACACGCTTGATTGTCTTTTGATGCGAGAAGAATGCAAGATATGTGAGAGTGACATTGTGAGGATGTGAGGTCTTCTCGTATGCCTGATTAACATGACATGGAAGAGTGTCGAAGTGAGGATGTGTGGTCTTTTCACACGCCTAATTAGCTTGGCATGTGAGAGTGTCAATATGAGGATGTGAGGTCTTGTCTCACGCCTGATTGACTTGTGATGCGAGAAGAATGCAAGATATGTGAGAGGGTCAATATGAGGATGTGAGTTCTTGTCACACGCCTGATTGACTTGACATGTGAGTGTGTCAAATTGCGGAGGTGAGGTCTTGTAACAAGCCTGTGTCTTGAGAGTCAAAAAGAACGCTTGACATGTGAGAGTGTCAGTGTGAGAATGAGAGTTCCTGTCCTACGGCTAAATGACGAGGCATGTGAGAGTGTCAATGTGAGTTTATGAGGTCTTGTCACACACCTAATTGACTTGGCATGTGAGAGTGTCAATATGAGGATGTGAGGTCTTGTCAGACGCCTGATTGACTTTACATAGGGGAATATCAATGTGAGTATGAAAGGTCATGTCACACGCCTGATTGACCTGAAAAGTGCGAGTGTCAATATGGGATGATGTGAGGTCTTGTCACACGCCTGATTGACTTGACTATGGAGAGTGTCAATGTGAGGATGTGAGGTCTTGTCGCATGCCTGATTGACTTGATATGTGAGAGTGTCATATGAAGAGGTGTGTTCTTGTCACACGCATGATTGACTTGACATGTGAGAGTGTCAATATGAAGATGTGTTCTTGTCACACGCCTGATTGACTTGATGGAGAGTGTCAATGTGAGGATGTGAGGTGTTGTCACACGCCTGATTGACTTGACATGTGAAAGTGTCAATGTGAGGATGTGAGGTCTTGTCACACGCCTAATTGTCTTGACATGTGAGAGTGTCAACATGAAGAGGTGTGTTCTTGTCACACGCCTGATTTACATGACACGTGAGAGTGTCAATGTGATGATGTGTGGTCTTGTCACACGCCTGATTGACTTGATATGTGAGAGTGTCAATATCAGGATGTGAGGTCTTGTCAGACGCCTGATTGACTTGACATGTAAGAGGGCCAATGTGAGGATGTGAAGTCTTGTGACACACCTGATTGTCTTGACATATGAGAGGGTCGCTGTGAGGATGTGAGGTCTTGACACACGCCTGATTTACATGACACGTGAGAGTGTCAATGTGAGGATGTGAGGTGTTGTCACACGCCGGATTGACTTTATATAGAAGAATGTCAATGTGAGTATGTAAGGTCATGTCACACGTTTGATTGACTTGAAATGTGAGAGTGTCAATATGAGGATGTGAGGTTTTGTCACGCGCCTGATTGACTTGACATATGAGAGTGTCGCTGTGAGGATGTGAGGTCTTGTCACACGCCTGATTGTCTTGACATGGGAAAGTGTCAATATGAGAATGTGAGTTCTTGTCACACGCCAGATGGACTTGACATGGGAGAGTGTCAATGTGAGAATGTAAGGTCTTGTCGCACGCCTGATTGACTTGACATGTGAGAGTATCAATGTGAGTATGTAATGTCTTCTCACACGCCTGATTGACTTGTGATGCGAGGAAAATATAAGATATGTGAGAGTGTCAATGTGAGGATGTGAGGTCTTGTCACAAGCCTGTGTGTCTTGAGAGGCAAAAAGAATGCTTGACATATGAGAGTGTCAGTGTGAGTAGGAGAGGTCTTGTCACAAGCCTAATTGACTTGAGAGGTGAGAAGAATGCAAGACATTGGTGAGTGTCAATGTGAGTATGTAAGGTCATGTCACACGCCTGATTGACTTGAAATATGATAGTGTCAATATGAGGATGTGAGGTCTTGTCACACGCATGATTGACTTTTGATGCGGAAAGAATGCAAGACCTGAGAGAGTGTCAATGTGAGGATATGACTTCTTGTCACAGGCCTAATTGACTTGGCATGTGAGAGTGTCAATATGAGGATGTGAGGTCTTGTCACACGCCTGATTGACTTGACATGTGAGAGTGTCCATATGAGAAAGCGAGGTCTTGTCACACGCCTGATTGACTTGAAATGTGACATTGTCAATATCAGGATGTGAGTTCTTTTCACACGCCTGATTGACTTGACATGGGAGAGTGTCAATGTGAGGATGTGAGGTCTTGTCGCATGCCTGATTGACTTGACATTTGAGAGTGTCAGTGTGAGTATGAGAGGTCTTGTCACACGCCTAATCGACTTGTGAGGTGAGAAGAATGCAAGACATTGGTGAGTGTCAATGTGAGTATGTAAGGTCATGTCACACTCCTGATTGACTTGAAATGTGTTAGTGTCAATATGAGGATGTGAGGTCTTGTCACACGCCTGATTGATTTGTGATGCGGAAAGAATGCAAGACATGTGAGAGTGTCAATGTGAGGATATGACGTCCTGTCACACGCCTAATTGACTTGACATGTGAGAGTGTCCATATGAGAAAGCGAGGTCTTGTCACACGCCTGATTGACTTGAAATGTGACATTGTCAATATCAGGATGTGAGTTCTTTTCACACGCCTGATTGACTTGACATGGGAGAGTGTCAATGTGAGGATGTGAGGTCTTGTCGCATGCCTGATTGACTTGACATTTGCGAGTGTCAGTGTGAGTATGAGAGGTCTTGTCACATGCCTAATTGACTTGTGAGGTGAGAAGAATGCAAGACATTGGTGAGTGTCAATGTGAGTATGTAAGGTCATGTCACACTCCTGATTGACTTGAAATGTGATAGTGTCAATATGAGGATGTGAGGTCTTGTCACACGCCTGATTGACTTGTGATGCGGAACGAATGCAATACATGTGAGAGTGTCAATGTGAGGATATGACGTCCTGTCACACGCCTAATTGACTTGGCATGTGAGAGTGTCCATATGGGGAAGCGAGGTCTTTTCACACGCCTGATTGACTTGACATGGGAGAGTGTCAATGTGAGGATATAAGGTCTTGTCTTACGCCTGATTGACTTGTGATGCGAGAAGAATGCAAGATAAGTGAGAGTGTCAATGTGAGGTTGTGAGGTCTTGTCGCATGCCTGATTGACTTGACATGTAAGAGTCATTGTAAGGATGTCAGTTCTTGTCACACGAATGATTGACTTGACATGAGAGAGTGTCAATGTGAGGATGTGAGTTCCTGTCACACGCCCGATTGTCTTGACATGTGAGAGTGTCAATATGAAGAGGTGTGTTCTTGTCACACGCCTGATTTTCTTGACATGTAAGAGTGTCAGTGTGAGGAAGTGAGGTCTTGTCACACGCCTGATTGGCTTGACATGTAATAGTCTAGATGTGAGGATGTGAGGTGTTGTCACACGCCTGATTGACTTGACATGTGAGAGTGTCAATGTGAGAATGTGAGGTCTTGTCACACGCCTCATTAACTTTACATGTGAGAGTTTCAATATGATGATGTGAGCTCTTGTCACACGCCTGATTGACTTGACATGTAAGAGTGTCAATGTGAGGATGTGAGGTCATGTCACACACCTCATTGACTTGAAATATGAGAGTGTCACTGAGAGGATGTGAGGTCTTGTCACACGCCTGATTGACTTGACATGTGAGAGTGTCAATGTGAGGATGTGAGGTCTTGTCACACGCCTCATTGTCATGACATATGGGAGTGTCAATATGAGGTTGTGAGGTGTTGTCACACGCCCGAATGACTTGACATGTGAGAGTGTCAATATGAGGATGTGAGGTCTTTTCACACGCCTGATTGACTTGGCATGTGAGAGTGTCAATGGGAGGATGTGAAGTCTTGTCACACGCATGATTGACATGACATGTGAGAGGGTCAATATGAGGATGGGAGGTCTTGTCACACACCATATTGACTTGAAATATGGGAGTGTCACTGTGAGGATGTGAGGTCTTGTCACACGCCTGATGGACTTCACATGTGAGAGTGTCAATATGTGAATGTGAAGTCATTCCACACACCTCATTGACTTGAAATATTAGAGTGTCACTGTGAGGATGTGAGGTCCTGTCACACGCCTGATTGACTTGACATGTGAGGGTGTCAATATGAGGATATGAGGTCTTGTCACACGCCTGATTGACTTGACATGTGAGAGTGTCAATGTGAGGATGTGAGGTCTTGTCACACGCCTCATTGTCATGACATATGGGAGTGTCAATATGAGGTTGTGAGGTCTTGTCACACGACTGATTGACTTGACATGTGAGAGTCTCAATATCAGGATGTGAGTTCTTTTCACACGCCTCACTGACTTGACATATGAGAGTGTCAATTTAAGGTTGTGAGTTATTTTCACACGCCTCATTGTCTTGACATGTGAGAGTGGCAATAGGAGGATGTGAGGTGTTGTCACACGCCGCATTGACTTGACATGTGAGAGTGTCAATGTGAGGATGTGAGGTCTTGTCACACGCCTCATTGTCATGACATATGGGAGTGTCAATATGAGGTTGTGAGGTCTTGTCACACGACTGATTGACTTGACATGTGAGAGTCTCAATATCAGGATGTGAGTTCTTTTCACACGCCTCACTGACTTGACATATGAGAGTGTCAATTTAAGGTTGTGAGTTATTTTCACACGCCTCATTGTCTTGACATGTGAGAGTGGCAATAGGAGGATGTGAGGTGTTGTCACACGCCGCATTGACTTGACATGTGAGAGTGTCAATATGATTATGTGAGGTCTTGTCACACGCCTGATTGACTTGACATGTGAGAGTGTCAATATGAGGATGTGAGGTCTTGTCACACGCCTGATTGTTATGACATATGAGAGTGTCAATGTGAGGATGTGAGGTCTTTTCACACGCCTGATTGACTTGACATATAAGAGTGTCAATGTGAGGATGTGAGGTCTTGTCACACGCATAATTGACTTGACATGTGATATTGTCAATATGAGTATGTGAGGTCTTGCCACACGCCCGATTGACTTGACATGTGAGAGTGTCAATATGAGGATGTGAGGTCTTGTCCCACGCCTCATTGTCTTGACATGTGAGAGTGTCAATATGAGGATGTGAGGTGTTGTCACACGCCTGATTGACTTGACATGTAAGAGTGCCAATGTGAGGATGTGAGGTCTTATCACACGCCTGATGGACTTCACATGTGAGAGTGTCAATATGAGGATGTGAAGTCTTTTCACACTCCTCATTGACTTGAAATGTGAGAGTGTCAATATGAGGATGTGAGGTCTTGTCACACGCCTGATTGACTTGACATGTGAGAGTGTCAATGTGAGGATGTGAGGTCTTGTCACACGCCTCATTGTCATGACATATGAGAGTGTCAATGTGAGGATGTGAGGTCTTGTCACACGCATAATTGACTTGACATGTGATATTGTCAATATGAGTATGTGAGGTCTTGTCACACGCCGCAGGACTTGACACGTGAGAGTGTCAATGTGAGGATGTGAGATCTTGTCCCACGCCTCATTGTCTTGACATGTGAGAGTGTCAATATGAGGATGTGAGGTGTTTTCACACGCCTGATTGACTTGACATGTAAGAGTGTCAATGTGAGGAAGTGAGGTCTTGTCACACGCAAAATTGACTTGACATGTGATATTGTCAATATGAGTATGTGAGGTCTTGTCACACGTACGAATGACTTGACATGTGAGAGTGTCAATATGAGGATGTGAGCTCTTTTCTTACGCCTGATTGACTTGGCATGTGAGAGTGTCAATGGAGGATGTGAAGTCTTGTCACACGCATGATTGACATGACATGTGAGAGGGTCAATATGAGGATGGGAGGTCTTGTCACACACCATATTGACTTGAAATATTAGAGTGTCACTGTGAGGATGTGAGGTCCTGTCACACGCCTGATTGACTTGACATGTGAGGGTGTCAATATGAGGATATGAGGTCTTGTCACACGCCTGATTGACTTGACATGTGAGAGTGTCAATGTGAGGATGTGAGGTCTTGTCACACGCCTCATTGTCATGACATATGGGAGTGTCAATATGAGGTTGTGAGGTCTTGTCACACGACTGATTGACTTGACATGTGAGAGTCTCAATATCAGGATGTGAGTTCTTTTCACACGCCTCACTGACTTGACATATGAGAGTGTCAATTTAAGGTTGTGAGTTATTTTCACACGCCTCATTGTCTTGACATGTGAGAGTGGCAATAGGAGGATGTGAGGTGTTGTCACACGCCGCATTGACTTGACATGTGAGAGTGTCAATATGATTATGTGAGGTCTTGTCACACGCCTGATTGACTTGACATGTGAGAGTGTCAATATGAGGATGTGAGGTCTTGTCACACGCCTGATTGTTATGACATATGAGAGTGTCAATGTGAGGATGTGAGGTCTTTTCACACGCCTGATTGACTTGACATATAAGAGTGTCAATGTGAGGATGTGAGGTCTTGTCACACGCATAATTGACTTGACATGTGATATTGTCAATATGAGTATGTGAGGTCTTGCCACACGCCCGATTGACTTGACATGTGAGAGTGTCAATATGAGGATGTGAGGTCTTGTCCCACGCCTCATTGTCTTGACATGTGAGAGTGTCAATATGAGGATGTGAGGTGTTGTCACACGCCTGATTGACTTGACATGTAAGAGTGCCAATGTGAGGATGTGAGGTCTTATCACACGCCTGATGGACTTCACATGTGAGAGTGTCAATATGAGGATGTGAAGTCTTTTCACACTCCTCATTGACTTGAAATGTGAGAGTGTCAATATGAGGATGTGAGGTCTTGTCACACGCCTGATTGACTTGACATGTGAGAGTGTCAATGTGAGGATGTGAGGTCTTGTTACACGCCTCATTGTCATGACATATGAGAGTGTCAATGTGAGGATGTGAGGTCTTGTCACACGCATAATTGACTTGACATGTGATATTGTCAATATGAGTATGTGAGGTCTTGTCACACGCCGCAGGACTTGACACGTGAGAGTGTCAATGTGAGGATGTGAGATCTTGTCCCACGCCTCATTGTCTTGACATGTGAGAGTGTCAATATGAGGATGTGAGGTGTTGTCACACGCCTGATTGACTTGACATGTAAGAGTGTCAATGTGAGGAAGTGAGGTCTTGTCACACGCAAAATTGACTTGACATGTGATATTGTCAATATGAGTATGTGAGGTCTTGTCACACGTACGAATGACTTGACATGTGAGAGTGTCAATATGAGGATGTGAGCTCTTTTCTTACGCCTGATTGACTTGGCATGTGAGAGTGTCAATGGGAGGATGTGAAGTCTTGTCACACGCATGATTGACATGACATGTGAGAGGGTCAATATGAGGATGGGAGGTCTTGTCACACACCTCATTGACTTGAAATATTAGAGTGTCACTGTGAGGATGTGAGGTCCTGTCACACGCCTGATTGACTTGACATGTGAGGGTGTCAATATGATAATATGAGGTCTTGTCACACGCCTGATTGACTTGACATGTGAGAGTGTCAATGTGAGGATGTAAGGTCTTGTCACACGCCTCATTGTCATGACATATGGGAGTGTCAATATGAGGTTGTGAGGTCTTGTCACACGACTGATTGACTTGACATGTGAGAGTCTCAATATCAGGATGTGAGTTCTTTTCACACGCCTCACTGACTTGACATATGAGAGTGTCAATTTAAGGTTGTGAGTTATTTTCACACGCCTCATTGTCTTGACATGTGAGAGTGGCAATAGGAGGATGTGAGGTGTTGTCACACGCCGCATTGACTTGACATGTGAGAGTGTCAATGTGAGGATGTGAGGTCTTGTCACACGCCTCATTGTCATGACATATGGGAGTGTCAATATGAGGTTGTGAGGTCTTGTCACACGACTGATTGACTTGACATGTGAGAGTCTCAATATCAGGATGTGAGTTCTTTTCACACGCCTCACTGACTTGACATATGAGAGTGTCAATTTAAGGTTGTGAGTTATTTTCACACGCCTCATTGTCTTGACATGTGAGAGTGGCAATAGGAGGATGTGAGGTGTTGTCACACGCCGCATTGACTTGACATGTGAGAGTGTCAATATGATTATGTGAGGTCTTGTCACACGCCTGAATGACTTGACATGTGAGAGTGTCAATATGAGGATGTGAGGTCTTGTCACACGCCTGATTGTTATGACATATGAGAGTGTCAATATGAGGATGTGAGGTCTTGTCACACGCCTGACTGACTTGACATATGAGAGTGTCAATTTAAGGTTGTGAGTTATTTTCTCACGCCTCATTGTCTTGACATGTGAGAGTGTCACTGTGAGATTGTGGTTTCATGTCACACGCCGCATTGACTTGACATGTGAGAGTGTCAATATGAGGATGTTAGGTCTTGTCACACGCCTGATTCACTGGAGAGGTGAGAAGAATGCAAGACATGGGTGAGTGTCAATGTGAGGATGTTACTTCTTGTCACACGCCTGATTGACTTGACATATGAGAGTGTCAATATGAGGATGTTAGTTCTTGTCACACGCCTCATTGACCTGACATATGACAGTGTCAATGTAGGGATGTGAGCTCTTGTCACACGCCTCATTGACCTGACATATGACAGTGTCAATGTAAGGATGTGAGCTCTTGTCACACGCCTGTTTGACTTGACATGTGGGGCGTCATTGTGAGGGTATGGGGTCTTTTCTCAAGCCTGATTGTCTTGAGAGGCAAAAAATGCAAGACATGTGAGAGTGTCAGTGTGAGATTGAGAGGTCTTGTCACACGCGTGATTGACTTGAGAGGTGAGAATAATGCAAGACATGTGATATTGTCAATGTGAGTATGTGAGGTCTTGTCACACGCCTCATTGACATGACATGGGAGAGTGTCGCTGTGAGGATGTGAGGTCTTGTCACACGCCTGATTGACTTGATATGTGAGAGTGTCAATGTGAGGATGTTAGTTCTTGTCACACGCCTGATTGACTTGACATGTGAAAGTGTCAACGTGAGGATGTGAGGTCTTTAACACGCCTGATTGACTTGACATGTGAGAGTGTCGCTGTGAGGATGTGAGGTCTTGTCACACGCCTGATTGACTTGACATGTGAGAGTGTCAATATGAGGATGTGAAGTCTTTTCACACTCCTCATTGACTTGAAATGTGAGAGTGTCAATATGAGGATGTGAGGTCTTGTCACACGCCTGATTGACTTGACATGTGAGAGTGTCAATGTGAGGATGTGAGGTCTTGTCACACGCCTCATTGTCATGACATATGAGAGTGTCAATGTGAGGATGTGAGGTCTTGTCACACGCATAATTGACTTGACATGTGATATTGTCAATATGAGTATGTGAGGTCTTGTCACACGCCGCAGGACTTGACACGTGAGAGTGTCAATGTGAGGATGTGAGATCTTGTCCCACGCCTCATTGTCTTGACATGTGAGAGTGTCAATATGAGGATGTGAGGTGTTGTCACACGCCTGATTGACTTGACATGTAAGAGTGTCAATGTGAGGAAGTGAGGTCTTGTCACACGCAAAATTGACTTGACATGTGATATTGTCAATATGAGTATGTGAGGTCTTGTCACACGTACGAATGACTTGACATGTGAGAGTGTCAATATGAGGATGTGAGCTCTTTTCTTACGCCTGATTGACTTGGCATGTGAGAGTGTCAATGGGAGGATGTGAAGTCTTGTCACACGCATGATTGACATGACATGTGAGAGGGTCAATATGAGGATGGGAGGTCTTGTCACACACCTCATTGACTTGAAATATTAGAGTGTCACTGTGAGGATGTGAGGTCCTGTCACACGCCTGATTGACTTGACATGTGAGGGTGTCAATATGAGGATATGAGGTCTTGTCACACACCTGATTGACTTGACATGTGAGAGTGTCAATGTGAGGATGTGAGGTCTTGTCACACGCCTCATTGTCATGACATATGGGAGTGTCAATATGAGGTTGTGAGGTCTTGTCACACGACTGATTGACTTGACATGTGAGAGTCTCAATATCAGGATGTGAGTTCTTTTCACACGCCTCACTGACTTGACATATGAGAGTGTCAATTTAAGGTTGTGAGTTATTTTCACACGCCTCATTGTCTTGACATGTGAGAGTGGCAATAGGAGGATGTGAGGTGTTGTCACACGCCGCATTGACTTGACATGTGAGAGTGTCAATGTGAGGATGTGAGGTCTTGTCACACGCCTCATTGTCATGACATATGGGAGTGTCAATATGAGGTTGTGAGGTCTTGTCACACGACTGATTGACTTGACATGTGAGAGTCTCAATATCAGGATGTGAGTTCTTTTCACACGCCTCACTGACTTGACATATGAGAGTGTCAATTTAAGGTTGTGAGTTATTTTCACACGCCTCATTGTCTTGACATGTGAGAGTGGCAATAGGAGGATGTGAGGTGTTGTCACACGCCGCATTGACTTGACATGTGAGAGTGTCAATATGATTATGTGAGGTCTTGTCACACGCCTGAATGACTTGACATGTGAGAGTGTCAATATGAGGATGTGAGGTCTTGTCACACGCCTGATTGTTATGACATATGAGAGTGTCATATGAGGATGTGAGGTCTTGTCACACGCCTGACTGACTTGACATATGAGAGTGTCAATTTAAGGTTGTGAGTTATTTTCTCACGCCTCATTGTCTTGACATGTGAGAGTGTCACTGTGAGATTGTGGTTTCATGTCACACGCCGCATTGACTTGACATGTGAGAGTGTCAATATGAGGATGTTAGGTCTTGTCACACGCCTGATTCACTGGAGAGGTGAGAAGAATGCAAGACATGGGTGAGTGTCAATGTGAGGATGTTACTTCTTGTCACACGCCTGATTGACTTGACATATGAGAGTGTCAATATGAGGATGTTAGTTCTTGTCACACGCCTCATTGACCTGACATATGACAGTGTCAATGTAGGGATGTGAGCTCTTGTCACACGCCTCATTGACCTGACATATGACAGTGTCAATGTAAGGATGTGAGCTCTTGTCACACGCCTGTTTGACTTGACATGTGGGGCGTCATTGTGAGGGTATGGGGTCTTTTCTCAAGCCTGATTGTCTTGAGAGGCAAAAAATGCAAGACAGTGAGAGTGTCAGTGTGAGATTGAGAGGTCTTGTCACACGCGTGATTGACTTGAGAGGTGAGAATAATGCAAGACATGTGATATTGTCAATGTGAGTATGTGAGGTCTTGTCACACGCCTCATTGACATGACATGGGAGAGTGTCGCTGTGAGGATGTGAGGTCTTGTCACACGCCTGATTGACTTGATATGTGAGAGTGTCAATGTGAGGATGTTAGTTCTTGTCACACGCCTGATTGACTTGACATGTGAAAGTGTCAACGTGAGGATGTGAGGTCTTGTCACACGCCTCATTGACATGACATGTGGGAGTGTCAATGTGGGGATGTGAGGTCATTTAACACGCCTGATTGACTTGACATGTGAGAGTGTCGCTGTGAGGATGTGAGGTATTGTCACACGCCTCATTGACTTGATATGTGAGAGTGTCAATGTGAGGATGTCAGCCTCTTGTCACACGCCTGAGGATGTGACTCTTGTCACACGCCTGATTGACTTGACATGTAATAGTCTCAATGATGATGTGAGGTCTTGTCACACTCCTCATTGACATGACACGTGGGGCGTCATTGTGAGGTTGTGGGGTCTTTTCTCAAGCCTGATTGTCTTGAGAGGCAAAAAATGCAAGACATGTGAGAGTGTCAGTGTGAGAATGAGAGGTCTTGTCACACGCGTGATTGACTTGAGAGGTGAGAATAATGCAAGACATGTGATATTGTCAATGTGAGGATATGAGGTCTTGTCACACGCCTCATTGACATGACATAGTGTGGGAGAGTGTCGCTGTGAGGATGTGAGCTCTTGTCACACGCCTGATTCACTGGAGCGGTGAGAAGAATGCAAGACATGGGTGAGTGTCAATGTGAGGATGTACTTCTTGTCACACGCCTGATTGACTTGACATATGAGAGTGTCAATATGAGGATGTTAGTTCTTGTCACACGCCTCATTGACTTGACATATGAGAGTGTCAATGTGAGGATGTGAGGTCTTGTCACACGCCTGAATGACTTGACATGTGAGAGTGTCAATATGAGGATGTGAGGTCTTGTCACACGCCTGAATGTTATGACATATGAGAGTGTCAATATGAGGATGTGAGGTCTTGTCACACGCCTGACTGACTTGACATATGAGAGTGTCAATTTAAGGTTGTGAGTTATTTTCTCACGCCTCATTGTCTTGACATGTGAGAGTGTCACTGTGAGATTGTGGTTTCATGTCACACGCCGCATTGACTTGACATGTGAGAGTGTCAATATGAGGATGTTAGGTCTTGTCACACGCCTGATTCACTGGAGAGGTGAGAAGAATGCAAGACATGGGTGAGTGTCAATGTGAGGATGTTACTTCTTGTCACACGCCTGATTGACTTGACATATGAGAGTGTCAATATGAGGATGTTAGTTCTTGTCACACGCCTCATTGACCTGACATATGACAGTGTCAATGTAGGGATGTGAGCTCTTGTCACACGCCTCATTGACCTGACATATGACAGTGTCAATGTAAGGATGATGTGAGCTCTTGTCACACGCCTGTTTGACTTGACATGTGGGGCGTCATTGTGAGGGTATGGGGTCTTTTCTCAAGCCTGATTGTCTTGAGAGGCAAAAAATGCAAGACATGTGAGAGTGTCAGTGTGAGATTGAGAGGTCTTGTCACACGCGTGATTGACTTGAGAGGTGAGAATAATGCAAGACATGTGATATTGTCAATGTGAGTATGTGAGGTCTTGTCACACGCCTCATTGACATGACATGGAGAGTGTGTCGCTGGAGGATGTGAGGTCTTGTCACACTGATTGACTTGATATGTGAGAGTGTCAATGTGAGGATGTTAGTTCTTGTCACACGCCTGATTGACTTGACATGTGAAAGTGTCAACGTGAGGATGTGAGGTCTTGTCACACGCCTCATTGACATGACATGTGGGAGTGTCAATGTGGGGATGTGAGGTCATTTAACACGCCTGATTGACTTGACATGTGAGAGTGTCGCTGTGAGGATGTGAGGTATGTCACACGCCTCATTGACTTGATATGTGAGAGTGTCAATATGAGGATGTTAGTTCTTGTCACAACCCTCATTGACCTGACATATGACAGTGTCAATGTGAGGATGTGAGCTTGTCACAGCCTGATTGACTTGACATGTAATAGTCTCAATGTGATGATGTGAGGTCTTGTCACACGCCTCATTGACATGACATGTGGGTGTCAATGTGAGGGTTGTGTGGTCTTCTCTCAAGCCTGATTGTCTTGGGAGGCAAAAAATGCAAGACATGTGAGAGTGTCAGTGTGAGAATGAGAGGTATTGTCACACGTGATTGACTTGAGAGAGTGAGAATAATGCCAGACATGTGATATTGTCAATGTGAGGATATGAGGTTTGTCACACGCTCATTGACATGACATGGGAGAGTGTCGCTGTGAGGAGTGAGCTCTTGTCACACGCCTGATTCACTGAGGAGTGAGAAGAATGCAAGACATGGGTGAGTGTCAATGTGAGGATGTTACTTCTTGTCACACGCCTGATTGACTTGACATATGAGAGTGTCAATATGAGGATGTTAGTTCTTGTCACACGCCTCTTGATTGACTAGAGAAGTGTCAATGTGAGGATGTGAGCTCTTGTCAAACGCCTGATTGACTTGACATGTAATAGTCTCAATGTGGATGATGTGAGGTCTTGTCACACGCCTCATTGACATGACATGTGGGGTGTCAATGTGAGGTTGTGGAGTCTTGTCTCAAGCCTGATTGTCTTGGGAGGCAAAAAATGCAAGACATGTGAGAGTGTCAGTGTGAGAATGAGAGGTCTTGTCACACGCGTGATTGACTTGAGAGGTGAGATGAGAATAAGGCTAAGACATGTGATATGTCAATGTGAGGATATGAGGTCTTGTCACACGCCTCAATGACATGACATGGGAGAGTGTCGCTGTGAGGATGTGAGGTCTTGTCACACGCCTCATTGACTTCATATGAGAGAGTGTCAACGTGAGGATGTGAGGTCTTGTCACACGCCTCATTGACATGACTGTGGGAGTGTCAATGTGGGGATGTGAGGTCTTTTTACACGCCTGATTGACTTGACATGTGAGAGTGTCAATGATGATGTGAGGTCTTGTCACACGCCACATTGCCATGATATGTGGGAGTGTCCAATGTGAGGAAGTTATTTCTTGTCACACGCCTGATTGACTTGACATATGAGAGTGTCAATATGAGGATGTTAGTTCTTGTCACACGCCTCATTGACCTGACATATGACAGTGTCAATGTGAGGATGTGAGCTCTTGTCACCCGCCTGATTGACTTGACATGTAATAGTCTAAATGTGATGATGTGAGGTCTTTCACACGCCTCATTGACATGACATGTGGGGTGTC
>CM010316.2:6581679-6614799 GCA_001923025.3 Taenia multiceps
ACAAGACCTCTCATTCTCACACTGACACTCTCACATGTCTTGCATTTTTTGCCTCTCAAGACAATCAGGAATGAGAAAAGACCCCACAACCTCACAATGACGCCCCACGTGTCATGTCAATGAGGCGTGTGACAAGACCTCACATCATCACATTGAGACTATTATATGTCAAGTCAATCAGGCGTGTGACAAGAGCTCACATCCTCACATTGTCACCCCACATGTCATGTCAATGAGGCGTGTGACAAGACCTCACATACTCACTTCGACACTCTTCCATGTCAAGTCAATCAGGCGTGTGACAAGAGCTCACATCCTCACATTGACACTCTCATATGTCAAGTCAATCGGCGTGTGACAAGAACTAACATCCTCACATTGACACTCCCACATATCATGTCAATGAGGCATGTGACAAGACCTCACATCCTCACATTGACACTCCCACATGTCATGTCAATTAGGCGTGTGACAAGACCTCACATCCTCACATTGACACTTCTCATATGAAGTCAATGAGGCGTGCGACAAGACCTCACATACTCACATTGAAAATATCACATGTCTTGCATTATTCTCACCTCTCAAGTCAATCACGCGTTGTGACAAGACTCTCATTCTCACACTGACACTCTCACATGTCTTGCATTTTTTGCCTCCCAAGACAATCAGGCTTGAGACAAGACCCCACAACCTCACATTGACACCCCACATGTCATGTCAATGAGGCGTGTGACAAGACCTCACATAATCACATTGAGACTATTACATGTCAAATCAATCAGGCGTGTGACAAGAGCTCACATCCTCACATTGACACTGTCATATGACAGGTCAATGAGGCGTGTGACAAGTACTAATATCCTCACATTGACACTCTCTCATATGAAGTCAATGAGGCGTGCGACAAGACCTCACATACTCACATTGAAAATATCACATGTCTTGCATTATTCTAACCTCTCAAGTCAATCACGCGTGTGACAAGACCTCTCATTCTCACACTGACACTCTCACATGTCTTGCATTTTTTGCCTCCCAGATAATTAGGCTTGAGACAAGACTCCACAACCTCACATTGACACCCCACATATCATGTCAATGAGGCGTGGACAAGACCTCACATCATCACATTGAGACTATTACATGTCAAGTCAATCAGGCGTGTGACAAGAGCTCACATCCTCACATTGACACTGTCATATGTCAAGTCAATGAGGCGTGTGACAAGAACTAACATCCTCATATGACATCTCATATGTCAAGTCAATGAGGCGTGTGACAAGAAGTAACATCCTCACATTGACACTACCCATGTCTTGCATTCTTCTCACCTTCCAGTGAATCAGGCGTGTGACATGACCTCACATCCTCACAGCGACACTCTCCCATGTCATGTCAATGAGGCGTGCGACAAGACCTCACATACTCACATTGAAAATATCACATGTCTTGCATTATTCTCACCTCTCAAGTCAATCACGCGTGTGACAAGACCTCTCATTCTCACACTGACACTCTCACTGTCTTGCATTTTTTGCCTCCCAAGACAATCAGGCTTGAGACAAGACCCCACAACCTCACATTGACACCCCACATGTCATGTCAATGAGGCGTGTGACAAGACCTCACATAATCACATTGAGACTATTACATGTCAAATCAATCAGGCGTGTGACAAGAGCTCACATCCTCACATTGACACTGTCATATGACAGGTCAATGAGGCGTGTGACAAGTACTAATATCCTCACATTGACACTCTCTCATATGAAGTCAATGAGGCGTGCGACAAGACCTCACATACTCACATTGAAAATATCACATGTCTTGCATTATTCTCACCTCTCAAGTCAATCACGCGTGTGACAAGACCTCTCATTCTCACACTGACACTCTCACATGTCTTGCATTTTTTGCCTCCCAAGATAATTAGGCTTGAGACAAGACTCCACAACCTCACATTGACACCCCACATATCATGTCAATGAGGCGTGTGACAAGACCTCACATCATCACATTGAGACTATTACATGTCAAGTCAATCAGGCGTGTGACAAGAGCTCACATCCTCACATTGACACTGTCATATGTCAAGTCAATGAGGCGCGTGTGACAAGAACTAACATCCTCATATTGACACTCTCATATGTCAAGTCAATGAGGCGTGTACAGAAGTAACATCCTCACATTGACACTCACCCATGTCTTGCATTCTTCTCACCTCTCCAGTGAATCAGGCGTGTGACATGATCCCTCCTCACAGCGACACTCTCCCATGTCATGTCAATGAGGCGTGTGACAAGACCTCACATACTCACATTGAAAATATCAATTCTTGCATTATTCTCACCTCTCACAATCAATCACGCGTGTGACAAGACCTCTCATTCTCCACACTGACACTCTCACATGTCTTGCATTTTTGCCTCCCAAGAAATCAGGCTTGAGACAAGACCCCACAACCTCACATTGACACCCCACATGTCATGTCAATGAGGCGTGTGACAAGACCTCACATAATCACATTGAGACTATTACATGTCAAATCAATCAGCGTGTGACAAGAGCTCACATCCTCACATTGACACTGTCATATGACAGGTCAATGAGGCGTGTGACAATACTAATATCCTCACATTGACACTCTCTCATATGAAGTCAATGAGGCGTGCGACAAGACCTCACATACTCACATTGAAAATATCACATGTCTTGCATTATTCTCACCTCTCAAGTCAATCACGCGTGTGACAAGACCTCTCATTCTCACACTGACACTCTCACATGTCTTGCATTTTTTGCCTCCCAAGATAATTAGGCTTGAACAAGACTCCACACCTCACATTGACACCCCACATATCTGTCAATGAGGCGTGTGACACAACCTCACATCATCACATTGAGACTATTACATGTCAAGTCAATCAGGCGTGTGACAAGAGCTCACATCCTCACATTGACACTCTCATATGTCAAGTCAATGAGGCGTGTGACAAGAACTAACATCCTCATATTGACACTCTCATATGTCAAGTCAATCAGGCGTGTGACACGAGTACATCCTCACATTGACACTCACCCATGTCTTGCATTCTCTCTCACCTCTCCAGTGAATCAGGCGTGTGACATGACCTCACATCCTCACATCGACACTCTCACATATGAAGTCATTGAGGCCGTGACAAGACCTCACATACTCACATTGAAATATCACATGTGTTGCATTATTCTCACCTCTCAATCAATCACCGTGTGACAAGACCTCTCATTCTCACACTGACACTCTCACATGTCTTGCATTTTTTGCCTCTCAAGACAATCAGGAATGAGAAAGAGCCCCACAACCTCACAATGACGCCCCACGTGTCATGTCAATGAGGCGTGTGACAAGACCTCACATCATCACATTGAGACTATTATATGTCAAGTCATCAGGCGTGTGACAAGCTCACATCCTCACATTCCACCCACCCCACATGTCATGTCAATGAGGCGTTTGACAAGACCTCACATACTCCTTCGACACTCTTCCATGTCAGTCATCAGGCTGTGACAAGAGCTCACATCCTCACATTGACACTCTCATATGTCAAGTCAATCAGGCGTGTACAAGAACTAACATCCTCACATTGACACTCCCACATATCATGTCAATGAGCGTGTAAAAGACCTCACATCCCCACATTGACACTCACACATGTCATGTTCATCGTGTGACAAGAGCTCACATCCTCACATTGACACTCTCATATGTCAAGTCATGAGGGCGTGTGACAAGACTAACATCCTCATATGACACTCTCATATGTCAAGTCACTGAGGCGTGTGACAAGAAGTAACATCCACATTGACACTCACCCATGTCTTGCATTCTTCTCACCTCTCCAGTGAATCAGGCGGTGTGACATGACCTCACATCCTCGCAGCACACTCTCCCATCATGTCAATGAGGCGTGTGACAAGACCTCACATACTCGCATTGACAATATCACATGTCTTGCATTATTCTCACCTCTCAAGTCAATCACGCGTGTGACAACCTCTCATTCTCACACTGACACTCTCACATGTCTTGCATTTTTTGCCTCTCAAGACAATCAGGCTTAAAAAACCCCACAACCTCACAATGACGCCCCACATGTCATGCCAATGAGGCGTGTGACAAGACCTCACATCATCACATTGAGACTATTACATGTCAGTCAATCAGGCGGGTGACAAGAGCTCACATCCTCACATTGACACTCTCATATGTCAATCAATCAGGCGTGTACAGAACTAACATCCTCACATTGACACTCCCACATATCATGTCCATGAGGCGTGTGACACAACTCACATCATCACATTGACACTCCACATGTCAAGTCAATCAGGCGTGTAAAAAGACCTCACATCCCCACATTGACACTCCCACATGTCATGTCAATGAGGCGTGTGACAACAGACCTCACATCCTCACTTGACACTCTCTCATATGAAGTCAATGAGGCGTGCGACAAGACCTCACATACTCACATTGAAAATATCACATGTCTTGCATTATTCTCACCTCGCAAGTCAATCACGCGTGTGACAAACCTCTCATTCTCACACGACACTCTCACATGTCTTGCATTTTTTGCCTCTCAAGACAATCAGGCTTGAGAAAGACCACACAACCTCACATTGACACCCCCACATGTCATATCAATATGAGGCGTGTGACAAGACCTCACATCATCACATTGAGACTATTACATGTCAAGTCAGCAGGCGTGTGACAAGACTCACATCCTCACATTGACACTGTCATATGACAGTCAATGAGCGTTGACAAGAACTAACATCCTCATATTGACACTCTCATATGTCAAGTAAATCAGGCGTGTGACCCGAACTAACATCCTCACATTGACACCCACATATCATGTCAATCAGGCGTGTTAAATGACCTCACACATCCCCACATTGACACTCCACATGTCATGTCAATGAGGCGTGTGACAAGACCTCACATCCTCCGTTGACACTTTCACATGTCATGTCATGAGGCGTGTGACAGACCTCACCCTCCTCACGTTGACACTTTCACATGTCAAGTCATCAGGCGTGTGACAAGAACTAACATCCTCACATTGACACTCTCACATATCAAGTCAATTAGGCGTGTGACACGACCTCACATCCTCACAGCGACACTCTCCCATGTCATGTCAATGAGGCGTGTGACAAGACCTCATATCCTACATTGACAATATCACAGTCTTGCATTATTCTCACCTCTCAAGTCAATCACGCGTGTGACAAGACCTCTCATTCTCACACTGACACTCTCACATGTCTTGCATTTTTTTGCCTCCCAAGACAATCAGGCTTGAGACAAGACTCCACAAGCTCACATTGACACCCCACATGTCATGTCAATGAGGCGTGTGACAAGACCTCACATCATCACATTGAGACTATTACATGTCAAGTCAATCAGGCGTGTGACAAGAGCTCACATCCTCACATTACACTGTCATATGTCAGGTCAATGAGGCGTGTGACAAGAACTAATCCTCATATTGACACTCTCATATCAAGTCAATCAGGCGTGTGACAAGAACTAACATCCTCACATTGAACACTCCCACATATCATGTCAATGAGGCGTGGACAAGACCCTCACATCATCACATTGACACTCTCACATGTCAAGTCAATCAGGCGTGTAAAAAGACCTCATATCCCCACATTGACACTCCCACATGTCATGTCAATGAGGCGTGTACAAGACCTCACATCCTCACGTTGACACTCTCACATGTCAATCAATCAGGGCGTGTGACAAGACCTCACATCCTCACATTGACACTCTCACATATCAAGTCAATCAGGCGTGTGACACGACCTCACATCCTCACAGCGACACTCTCCCATGTCATGTCAATGAGGCGTGTGACAAACCTCATATCTTCACATTGACAATATCACATGTCTTGCATTATTCTCACCTCTCAAGTCATCACGCGTGTGACAGACCCTCTCTATTCTCACACTGACACTCTCACATATCTTGCATTTTTTGCCTCTCAAGACAATCATGCTTGAGAGAAGACCACACAACCTCACATGACACCCCACATTCATGTCAATGAGGCGTGTGACAAGACCTCACATCATCACATTGAGACTATTACATGTCAAGTCAATCAGGCGTGTGACAAGCTCACATCCTCACATTGACACTGTCATATGTCAAGTCAATGAGCGTGTGACAAGAACTAACATCCTCATATTGACACTCTCATATGTCAATCAATCATGCGTGTGACAAGAACTAACATCCTCACATTGACACTCCCACATATCATGTCAATGAGGCCTGTGACAAGAACTAACATCCTCACATTGACACTCTCCACTTGTCAAGTGAATCAGGCGTGTAAAAAGACCTCATATCCCCACATTGACACTCCCACATGTCATGTCAATGAGGCGTGTGGACAAGACCTGACATCCTCACGTTGACACTCTCACATGTCAAGTCAATCAGCGTGTGACAAGACCTCACATCCTCACATTGACACTCTCACCTATCAAGTCAATCAGGCGTGTGACACACCTCACATCCTCACAGCGACCTCTCCCATGTCATGTCAATGAGGCGTGTGACAAGACCCATATCCTTACATTGACAATATCACATGTCTTGCATTATTCTCACCTCTCAAGTCAATCACGCGTGTGACAAGACCTCTCATTCTCACACTGACACTCTCACATGTCTTGCATTTTTTGCCTCCCAAGACAATCAGGCTTGAGACAAGACTCCACAACCTCACATTGACACCCCATATGTCATGTCAATGAGGCGTGTGACAAGACCTCACATCATCACATTGAGACTATTACATGTCAAGTCAATCAGGCGTGTGACAAGAGCTCACATCCTCACATTGACACTCTCATATGTCAAGTCAATGAGGCGTGACAAGAACTAACATCCTCATATTGACACTCTCATATGTCAAGTCAATCAGCGCGTGTGACAAGAAGTAACATCCTCACATTGACACTCACCCATGTCCTGCATTCTTCTCACCTCTCCAGTGAATCAGGCGTGTGACATGACCTCACATCCTCACAGCGACACTCTCACATATGAAGTCAATGAGGCGTGCGACATGACCTCATATCCTCACATTGAAAATATCACATGTCTTGCATTATTCTCACCTCTCAAGTCAATCACGCGTGTGACAAGACCTCTCATTCTCACACTGACACTCTCACATGTCTTGCATTTTTTGCCTCTCAAGACAATCAGCCTTGAGAGAAGACCACACAACCTCACATTGACACCCCACATGTCATGTCATGAGGCGTGACAAGACCTCACATCATCACATTGAGACTATTACATGTCAAGTCAATCAGGCGTGTGACAAGAGCTCACATCCTCACAGCGACACTCTCCCATGTCATGTCAATGAGGCGTGTGACAAGACCTCATATCCTCACATTGACAATATCACATGTCTTGCATTATTCTCACCTCTCAAGTCAATCACGCGTGTGACAAGACCTCTCATTCTCACACTGACACTCTCACATGTCTTGCATTTTTTGCCTCCCAAGATAATTAGGCTTGAGACAAGACTCCACAACCTCACATTGACACCCCACATGTCATGTCAATGAGGCGTGTGACAAGACCTCACATCATCACATTGAGACTATTACATGTCAAGTCAATCAGGCGTGTGACAAGAGCTCACATCCTCACATTGACACTCTCATATGTCAAGTCAATGAGGCGTGTGACAAGAACTAACATCCTCATATTGACACTCTCATATGTCAAGTCAATCGGGCGTGTGACAAGAAGTAACATCCTCACATTGACACTCACCCATGTCTTGCATTCTTCTCACCTCTCCAGTGAATCTGGCGTGTGACATGACGTCACATCCTCACAGCGACACTCTCACATATGAAGTCAATGAGGCGTGTGACAAGACCTCACATACTCACATTGAAAATATCACATGTCTTGCATTATTCTCACCTCTCAAGTCAATCACGCGTGTGACAAGACCTCTCATTCTCACACTGACACTCTCACATGTCTTGAATTTTTTGCCTCTCAAGACAATCAGGCTTGAGAGAAGACCACACAACCTCACATTGACACCCCACATGTCATGTCAATGAGGCGTGTGACAAGACCTCACATCATCACATTGAGACTATTACATGTCAAGTCATCAGGCGTGTGACAAGAGCTCACATCCTCACATTGACACTGTCATATGTCAGGTCAATGAGGCGTGTGACAAGAACTAACATCCTCATATTGACACTCTCATATGTCAAGTCAATCAGGCGTGACAAGAAATAACTTCCTCACATTGACACTCCCACATATCATGGCAATGAGGCGTTTGACAAGACCTCACATCATCACATTGACACTCTCACATGTCAAGTCAATCAGGCGTGTAAAAAGACCTCACATCCCCACATTGACACTCTCACATGTCATGTCAATGAGGCGTGTGACAAGACCTCACATCCTCACGTTGACACTTTCACATGTCAACATCAGGCGTGTGACAAGAACTAACATCCTCACATTGACACTCTCACATATCAAGTCATTGAGGCTGTGACAAGACCTCACATCCTCACAGCGACACTCTCCCATGTCATGTCAATGAGGCGTGTGACAAGACCTCACATACTCACATTGAAAATATCACATGTCTTGCATTATTCTCACCTCTCAAGTCAATCACGCGTGTGACAAGACCTCTCATTCTCACACTGACACTCTCACATGTCTTGCATTTTTTGCCTCTCAAGACAATCAGGCTTGAGAGAAGACCACACAACCTCACATTGACACCCCACATGTCATGTCAATGAGGCGTGTGACAAGACCTCACATCATCACATTTAGACTATTACATGTCAAGTCAATCAGGCGGTGACAAGAGCTCACATCCTCACATTGACACTGTCATATGTCAGGTCAATGAGGCGTGTGACAAGAACTAACATCCTCATATTGACACTCTCATATGTCAAGTCAATCAGGCGTGTGACAAGAAATAACTTCCTCACATTGACACTCCCACATATCATGGCAATGTGGCGTGTGACAAGACCTCACATCATCACATTGACACTCTCACATGTCAAGTCAATCAGGCGTGTAAAAAGACCTCACATCCCCACATTGACACTCCCACATGTCATGTCAATGAGGCGTGTGACAAGACCTCACATCCTCACGTTGACACTCTCTCATATGAAGTCAATGAGGCGTGTGACAAGACCTCACATCCTCACAGCGACACTCTCCATGTCATGTCATTGAGGCTGTGACAAGACCTCATATCCTCACATTGACAATATCACATGTCTTGCATTATTCTCACCTCTCAAGTCAATCACGCGTGTGACAAGACCTCTCATTCTCACACTGACACTCTCACATGTCTTGCATTTTTTGCCTCCCAAGACAATCAGGCTTGAGACAAGACTCCACAACCTCACATTGACACCCCACATGTCATGTCAATGAGGCGTGTGACAAGACCTCACATCATCACATTGAGACTATTACATGTCAAGTCAATCAGGCGTGTGACAAGAGCTCACATCCTCACATTGACACTCTCATATGTCAAGTCAATGAGGCGTGTGACAAGAACTAACATCCTCATATTGACACTCTCATATGTCAAGTCAATCAGGCGTGTGACAAGAAGTAACATCCTCACATTGACACTCACCCATGTCTTGCATTCTTCTCACCGCTCCAGTGAATCAGGCGTGTGACAAGAGCTCACATCCTCACAGCGACACTCTCCCATGTCATGTCAATGAGCGTGTGACAAGACCTCATATCCTCACATTGACAATATCACATGTCTTGCATTATTCTCACCTCTCAAGTCAATCACGCGTGTGACAATACCTCTCATTCTCACACTGACACTCTCACATGTCTTGCATTTTTTGCCTCCCAAGACAATCAGGCTTGAGAGAAGACCACACAACCTCACATTGACACCCACATGTCATGTCAATGAGGCGTGTGACAAGACCTCACATCATCACATTGAGACTATTACATGTCAAGTCAATCAGGCGTGTGACAAGCTCACATCCTCACATTGACACTGTCATATGTCAGGTCAATGAGGCGTGTGACAAGAACTAACATCCTCATATTGACACTCTCACATATCAAGTCAATGAGGCGTGTGACAATACCTCACATCCTCACAGCGACACTCTCACATGTCAAGTCAATCAGGCGTGTTAAATGACCTCACATCCCCACATTGACACTCCCACATGTCATGTCAATGAGGCGTGTGACAAGACCTCACATCCTCACGTTGACACTTTCACATGTCAAGTCAATCAGGCGTGTGACAAGAACTAACATCCTCACATTGACACTCTCACATATCAAGTCAATCAGGCGTGTGACAAGACCTCACATCCTCACAGCGACACTCTCCCATGTCATGTCAATGAGGCGTGTGACAAGACCTCACATACTCACATTGACAATATCACATGTCTTGCATTATTCTCACCTCTCAAGTCAATCACGCGTGTGACAAGACCTCTCAATCTCACACTGACACTCTCACATGTCTTGCATTTTTTGCCTCTCAAGACAATCAGGCTTGAGAAAAGACCCCATACCCTCACAATGACGCCCCACATGTCAAGTCAAACAGGCGTGTGACAAGAGCTCACATCCTTACATTGACACTGTCATATGTCAGGTCAATGAGGCGTGTGACAAGAGCTCACATCCCTACATTGACACTGTCATATGTCAGGTCAATGAGGCGTGTGACAAGAACTAACATCCTCATATTGACACTCTCATATGTCAAGTCAATCAGGCGTGTGACAAAAGTAACATCCTCACATTGACACTCACCCATGTCTTGCATTCTTCTCACCTCTCCAGTGAATCAGGCGTGTGACAAGACCTAACATCCTCATATTGACACTCTCACATGTCAAGTCAATGCGGCGTGTGACATGAAACCACAATCTCACAGTGACACTCTCACATGTCAAGACAATGAGGCGTGAGAAAATAACTCACAACCTTAAATTGACACTCTCATATGTCAAGTCAGTCAGGCGTGTGACAAGACCTCACATCCTCATATGACACTCTCATATGTCATAACATTCAGGCGTGTGACAAGACCTCACATCCTCATATTGACACTCTCACATGTCAAGTCATTCAGGCGTGTGACAAGACCTCACATCCTCACATTGACACTCTCATATGTCAAGTCAATGAGGCGTGTGACAAGAACTAACATCCTCATATTGACACTCTCATATGTCAAGTCAATCAGGCGTGTGACAAGAAGTAACATCCTCACATTGACACTCACCCATGTCTTGCATTCTTCTCACCGCTCAGTGAATCAGGCGTGTGACAAGAGCTCACATCCTCACAGCGACACTCTCCCATGTCATGTCAATGAGGCGTGTGACAAGACCTCATATCCTCACATTGACAATATCACATGTCTTGCATTATTCTCACCTCTCAAGTCAATCACGCGTGTGACAAGACCTCTCATTCTCACACTGACACTCTCACATGTCTTGCATTTTTTGCCTCTCAAGACAATCAGGCTTGAGAAAAGACCCCACAACCTCACAATGACGCCCCACGTGTCATGTCAATGAGGAGTGTGACAAGACCTCACATCATCACATTGAGACTATTACATGTCAAGTCAATCAGGCGTGTGACAAGAGCTCACATCCTCACATTGACACTGTCATATGTCAGGTCAATGAGGCGTGTGACAAGAACTAACATCCTCACATTGACACTCTCACATATCAAGTCAATGAGGCGTGTGACAATACTCACATCCTCACAGCGACACTCTCACATGTCAAGTCAATCAGGCGTGTTAAATGACCTCACATCCCCACATTGACACTCCCACATGTCATGTCAATGAGGCGTGTGACAAGACCTCACATCCTCACGTTGACACTTTCACATGTCAAGTCAATCAGGCGGTGACAAGAACTAACATCCTCACATTGACACTCTCACATATCAAGTCAATCAGGCGTGTGACAAGACCTCACATCCTCACAGCGACACTCTCCCATGTCATGTCAATGAGGCGTGTGACAAGACCTCACATACTCACATTGACAATATCACATGTCTTGCATTATTCTCACCTCTCAAGTCAATCACGCGTGTGACAAGACCTCTCAATCTCACACTGACACTCTCACATGTCTTGCATTTTTTGCCTCTCAAGACAATCAGGCTTGAGAAAAGACCCCATACCCTCACAATGACGCCCACATGTCAAGTCAAACAGGCGTGTGACAAGAGCTCACATCCTTACATTGACACTGTCATATGTCAGGTCAATGAGGCGTGTGACAAGAGCTCACATCCCTACATTGACACTGTCATATGTCAGGTCAATGAGGCGTGTGACAAGAACTAACATCCTATATTGACACTCTCATATGTCAAGTCAATCAGGCGTGTGACAAGAAGTAACATCCTCACATTGACACTCACCCGTCTTGCATTCTTCTCACCTCTCCAGTGAATCAGGCGTGTGACAAGACCTAACATCCTCATATTGACACTCTCACATGTCAAGTCAATGCGGCGTGTGACATGAAACCACAATCTCACAGTGACACTCTCACATGTCAAGACAATGAGGCGTGAGAAAATAACTCACAACCTTAAATTGACACTCTCATATGTCAAGTCAGTCAGGCGTGTGACAAGACCTCACATCCTCATATTGACACTCTCATATGTCATAACAATCAGGCGTGTGACAAGACCTCACATCCTCATATTGACACTCTCACATGTCAAGTCATTCAGGCGTGTGACAAGACCTCACATAATCATATTGACACTCTCACATGTCAAGTCAATGCGGCGTGTGACAACACCTCACATCCTCCTATTGCCACTCTCACATGTCAAGACAATGAGGCGTGTGAAAATAACTCACAACCTTAAATTGACACTCTCATATGTCAAGTCAGTGAGGCGTGTGAAAAGAACTCACATCCTGATATTGAGACTCTCACATGTCAAGTCAATCAGTCGTGTGACAAGACCTCACAACCTCATATTGACACTCCCATATGTCATGACAATGAGGCGTGTGACAAGACCTCACATCCTCACATTGACACTCTCACATGTCAAGTCAATGCGGCGTGTGACAACACCTCACATCCTCCTATTGCCACTCTCACATGTCAAGACAATGAGGCGTGTGAAAATAACTCACAACCTTAAATTGACACTCTCATATGTCAAGTCAGTGAGGCGTGTGAAAAGAACTCACATCCTGATATTGAGACTCTCACATGTCAAGTCAATCAGTCGTGTGACAAGACCTCACAACCTCATATTGACACTCCCATATGTCATGACAATGAGGCGTGTGACAAGACCTCACATCCTCACATTGACACTCTCACATGTCAAGTCAATCAGGTGTGTGACAAGACCTCATATCCTCATATTGACACCCTCACATGTCAAGTCAATCAGGCGTGTGACAGGACCTCACATCCTCACAGTGACACTCTAATATTTCAAGTCAATGAGGTGTGTGACAAGACCTCCCATCCTCATATTGACCCTCTCACATGTCATGTCAATCATGCGTGTGACAAGACTTCACATCCTCCCATTGACACTCTCACATGCCAAGTCAATCAGGCGTAAGAAAAGAGCTCACATCCTCATATTGACACTCTCACATGTCAAGTCATTCGTACGTGTGACAAGACCTCACATACTCATATTGACAATATCACATGTCAAGTCAATTTGCGTGTGACAAGACCTCACTTCCTCACATTGACACTCTTACATGTCAAGTCAATCAGGCGTGTGACAACACCTCACATCCTCATATTGACACTCTCACATGTCAAGACAATGAGGCGTGGGACAAGATCTCACATCCTCACATTGACACTCTCACGTGTCAAGTCCTGCGGCGTGTGACAAGACCTCACATACTCATATTGACAATATCACATGTCAAGTCAATTATGCGTGTGACAAGACCTCACATCCTCACATTGACACTCTCATATGTCATGACAATGAGGCGTGTGACAAGACCTCACATCCTCACATTGACACTCTCACATGTCAAGTCAATCAGGCGTGTGACAAACCTCACATCCTCATATTGACACTCTCACATTTCAAGTCAATGAGGAGTGTGAAAAGACTTCACATCCTCATATTGACACTCTCACATGTCAAGTCAATCAGGCGTGTGACAAGACCTCACATCCTCACAGCGACACTCTCACATGTCAAGTCAATCAGGCGTGTTAAAGACCTCACATCCTCACGTTGACACTTTCACATGTCAAGTCAATCAGGCGTGTGACAAGAACTAACATCCTCACATTGACACCTCACATATCAAGTCAATCAGGCGTGTGACAAGACCTCACATCCTCACAGCGACACTCTCCCATGTCATGTCAATGAGGCGTGTGACAAGACCTCACATACTCACATTGACAATATCACATGTCTTGCATTATTCTCACCTCTCAAGTCAATCACGCGTGTGACAAGACCTCTCAATCTCACACTGACACTCTCACATGTCTTGCATTTTTTGCCTCTCAAGACAATCAGGCTTGAGAAAAACCCCATACCCTCACAATGACGCCCCACATGTCAAGTCAAACAGGCGTGTGACAAGAGCTCACATCCTTACATTGACACTGTCATATGTCAGGTCAATGAGGCGTGTGACAAGAGCTCACATCCCTACATTGACACTGTCATATGTCAGGTCAATGAGGCGTGTGACAAGAACTAACATCCTCATATTGACACTCTCATATGTCAAGTCAATCAGGCGTGTGACAAGAAGTAACATCCTCACATTGACACTCACCCATGTCTTGCATTCTTCTCACCTCTCCAGTGAATCAGGCGTGTGACAAGACCTAACATCCTCATATTGACACTCTCACATGTCAAGTCAATGCGGCGTGTGACATGAAACCACAATCTCACAGTGACACTCTCACATGTCAAGACAATGAGGCGTGAGAAAATAACTCACAACCTTAAATTGACACTCTCATATGTCAAGTCAGTCAGGCGTGTGACAAGACCTCACATCCTCATATTGACACTCTCATATGTCATAACAATCAGGCGTGTGACAAGACCTCACATCCTCATATTGACACTCTCACATGTCAAGTCATTCAGGCGTGTGACAAGACCTCACATAATCATATTGACACTCTCACATGTCAAGTCAATGCGGCGTGTGACAACACCTCACATCCTCCTATTGCCACTCTCACATGTCAAGACAATGAGGCGTGTGAAAATAACTCACAACCTTAAATTGACACTCTCATATGTCAAGTCAGTGAGGCGTGTGAAAAGAACTCACATCCTGATATTGAGACTCTCACATGTCAAGTCAATCAGTCGTGTGACAAGACCTCACAACCTCATATTGACACTCCCATATGTCATGACAATGAGGCGTGTGACAAGACCTCACATCCTCACATTGACACTCTCACATGTCAAGTCAATGCGGCGTGTGACAACACCTCACATCCTCCTATTGCCACTCTCACATGTCAAGACAATGAGGCGTGTGAAAATAACTCACAACCTTAAATTGACACTCTCATATGTCAAGTCAGTGAGGCGTGTGAAAAGAACTCACATCCTGATATTGAGACTCTCACATGTCAAGTCAATCAGTCGTGTGACAAGACCTCACAACCTCATATTGACACTCCATATGTCATGACAATGAGGCGTGTGACAAGACCTTACATCCTCACATTGACACTCTCACATGTCAAGTCAATCAGGCGTGTGACAAGACCTCATATTATCATATTGACACCCTCACATGTCAAGTCAATCAGGCGTGTGACAGGACCTCACATCCTCACAGTGACACTCTAATATTTCAAGTCAATGAGGTGTGTGACAAGACCTCCCATCCTCATATTGACCCTCTCACATGTCATGTCAATCATGCGTGTGACAAGACTTCACATCCTCCCATTGACACTCTCACATGCCAAGTCAATCAGGCGTAAGAAAAGAGCTCACATCCTCATATTGACACTCTCACATGTCAAGTCATTCGTACGTGTGACAAGACCTCACATACTCATATTGACAATATCACATGTCAAGTCAATTTTGCGTGTGACAAGACCTCACTTCCTCACATTGACACTCTTACATGTCAAGTCAATCAGGCGTGTGACAACACCTCACATCCTCATATTGACACTCTCACATGTCAAGACAATGAGGCGTGGGACAAGATCTCACATCCTCACATTGACACTCTCACGTGTCAAGTCCTGCGGCGTGTGACAAGACCTCACATACTCATATTGACAATATCACATGTCAAGTCAATTATGCGTGTGACAAGACCTCACATCCTCACATTGACACTCTCATATGTCATGACAATGAGGCGTGTAACAAGACCTCACATCCTCACATTGACACTCTCACATGTCAAGTCAATCAGGCGTGTGACAAGACCTCACATCCTCATATTGACACTCTCACATTTCAAGTCAATGAGGAGTGTGAAAAGACTTCACATCCTCATATTGACACTCTCACATGTGAAGTCCATCAGGCGTGTGATAAGACCTCACATCCTCACATTGGCACTCTTACATGTCAAGTCAATCAGGCGTGTGACAACACCTCACATCCTCATATTGACACTCTCACATGTCAAGACAATGAGGCGTGGGACAACCTCACATCCTCATATTGACACTCTCACATGTCAAGTCAATCGGGCGTGTGGCAAGACCTCACATACTCATATTGACAATATCACATGTCAAGTCAATTATGCGTGACAAGACCTCACATCCTCACATTGACACTCTTATATGTCAAGTCAATCAGGCGTGTGAAAAGACCTCACATCCTCACATTGACACTCTCATATGTCATAACAATCAGGCGTGTGACAAGACCTCACATCCTCATATTGACACTCTCACATGTCAAGTCAATCAGGCGTGTGACAAGACCTCACATAATCATATTGACACTCTCACATGTCAAGTCAATGCGGCGTGTGACAACACCTCACATCCTCCTATTGCCACTCTCACATGTCAAGACAATGAGGCGTGTGAAAATAACTCACAACCTTAAATTGACACTCTCATATGTCAAGTCAGTGAGGCGTGTGAAAAGAACTCACATCCTGATATTGAGACTCTCACATGTCAAGTCAATCAGTCGTGTGACAAGACCTCACAACCTCATATTGACACTCCCATATGTCATGACAATGAGGCGTGTGACAAGACCTCACATCCTCACATTGACACTCTCACATGTCAAGTCAATCAGGGTGTGACAAGACCTCATATCCTCATATTGACACCCTCACATGTCAAGTCAATCAGGCGTGTGACAGGACCTCACATCCTCACAGTGACACTCTAATATTTCAAGTCAATATGGTGTGTGACAAGACCTCCCATCCTCATATTGACCCTCTCACATGTCATGTCAATCATGCGTGTGACAAGACTTCACATCCTCCCATTGACACTCTCACATGCCAAGTCAATCAGGCGTAAGAAAAGAGCTCACATCCTCATATTGACACTCTCACATGTCAAGTCATTCGTACGTGTGACAAGACCTCACATACTCATATTGACAATATCACATGTCAAGTCAATTTTGCGTGTGACAAGACCTCACTTCCTCACATTGACACTCTTACATGTCAAGTCAATCAGGCGTGTGAAAACACCTCACATCCTCATATTGACACTCTCACATGTCAAGACAATGAGGCGTGGGACAAGATCTCACATCCTCACATTGACACTCTCACGTGTCAAGTCCTGCGGCGTGTGACAAGACCTCACATACTCATATTGACAATATCACATGTCAAGTCAATTATGCGTGTGACAAGACCTCACATCCTCACATTGACACTCTCATATGTCATGACAATGAGGCGTGTGACAAGACCTCACATCCTCACATTGACACTCTCACATGTCAAGTCAATCAGGCGTGTGACAAGACCTCACATCCTCATATTGACACTCTCACATTTCAAGTCAATGAGGAGTGTGAAAAGACTTCACATCCTCATATTGACACTCTCACATGTGAAGTCCATCAGGCGTGTGATAAGACCTCACATCCTCACATTGGCACTCTTACATGTCAAGTCAATCAGGCGTGTGACAACACCTCACATCCTCATATTGACACTCTCACATGTCAAGACAATGAGGCGTGGGACAAGACCTCACATCCTCATATTGACACTCTCACATGTCAAGTCAATCGGGCGTGTGGCAAGACCTCACATACTCATATTGACAATATCACATGTCAAGTCAATTATGCGTGTGACAAGACCTCACATCCTCACATTGACACTCTTATATGTCAAGTCAATCAGGCGTGTGAAAAGACCTCACATCCTCACATTGACACTCTCATATGTCATAACAATCAGGCGTGTGACAAGACCTCACATCCTCATATTGACACTCTCACATGTCAAGTCAATCAGGCGTGTGACAAGACCTCACATAATCATATTGACACTCTCACATGTCAAGTCAGCGGCGTGTGACAACACCTCACATCCTCCTATTGCCTCTCACATGTCAAGACAATGAGGCGTGTGAAAATAACTCACAACCTTAAATTGACACTCTCATATGTCAAGTCAGTGAGGCGTGTGAAAAGAACTCACATCCTGATATTGAGACTCTCACATGTCAAGTCAATCAGTCGTGTGACAAGACCTCACAACCTCATATTGACACTCCCATATGTCATGACAATGAGGCGTGTGACAAGACCTCACATCCTCACATTGACACTCTCACATGTCAAGTCAATGCGGCGTGTGACAACACCTCACATCCTCCTATTGCCACTCTCACATGTCAAGACAATGAGGCGTGTGAAAATAACTCACAACCTTAAATTGACACTCTCATATGTCAAGTCAGTGAGGCGTGTGAAAAGAACTCACATCCTGATATTGAGACTCTCACATGTCAAGTCAATCAGTCGTGTGACAAGACCTCACAACCTCATATTGACACTCCATATGTCATGACAATGAGGCGTGTGACAAGACCTCACATCCTCACATTGACACTCTCACATGTCAAGTCAATCAGGCGTGTGACAAGACCTCATATCCTCATATTGACACCCTCACATGTCAAGTCAATCAGGCGTGTGACAGGACCTCACATCCTCACAGTGACACTCTAATATTTCAAGTCAATGAGGTGTGTGGAATGACTTCACATTCACATATTGACACTCTCACATGTGAAGTCCATCAGGCGTGTGACAAGACCTCACATCCTCACAGTGACACTCCCATATTTCAAGTCAATATGGTGTGTGACAAGACCTCCCATCCTCATATTGACCCTCTCACATGTCATGTCAATCATGCGTGTGACAAGACTTCACATCCTCCCATTGACACTCTCACATGCCAAGTCAATCAGGCGTGTGAAAAGACCTCACATCCTCATATTGACACTCTCACATGTCAAGTCATTCGGGCGTGTGACAACACCTCACAACCTCATATTGACACTCCATATGTCATGACAATGAGGCGTGTGACAAGACCTCACATCCTCACATTGACACTCTCACATGTCAAGTCAATCAGGCGTGTGACAAGACCTCACATCCTCTCAGTGACACTCTCATATTTCAAGTCAATGAGGTGTGTGACATGACCTCACATCCTCACATTGACACTCTTACATGTCAAGTCATCAGGCGTGTGACAAGAGCTCACATCATCATATTGAAACTCTCACATGTAAAGTTAATGAGGCGTGTGACAAGACCTCACATTCTCACATTGACACTCTCACATGTCAAGTCAATCAGGCGTGTGACAACACCTCACATCCTCACATCTAGACTATTACATGTCAAGCCAATCAGGCGTGTGACAAGACCTCACTTCCTCACACTGACACTCTTACATGTCAAGAAAATCAGGCGTGTGACAAGAACACACCTCTTCATATTGACACTCTCACATGTCAAGACAATCGGGCGTGTGACAGGAACTCACATCCTCACATTGACACTCTCTCATGTCAAGTCAATCATTCGTGTGACAAGAACTGACATCCTTACAATGACACTCTTACATGTCAAGTCAATCAGGCATGCGACAAGACCTCACAACCTCACATTGACACTCTCACTTATCTTGCATTCTTCTCGCATCACAAGTCAATCAGGCGTAAGACAAGACCTTATATCCTCACATTGACACTCTCCCATGTCAAGTCAATCAGGCGTGTGAAAAGACCTCGCTTCCCCATATGGACACTCTCACATGCCAAGTCAATTAGGCGTGTGACAGGACGTCATATCCTCACATTGACACTCTCACATGTATTGCATTCGTTCCGCATCACAAGTCAATCAGGCGTGTGACAAGACCTCACATCCTCATATTGACACTATCACATTTCAAGTCAATCAGAGTGTGACATGACCTTACATACTCACATTGACACTCACCAATGTCTTGCATTCTTCTCACCTCACAAGTCAATTAGGCATGTGACAAGACCTCTCATACTCACACTGACACTCGCAAATGTCAAGTCAATCAGGCATGCGACAAGACCTCACATCCTCACATTGACACTCTCCCATGTCAAGTCAATCAGGCGTGTGAAAAGAACTCACATCCTGATATTGACAATGTCACATTTCAAGTCAATCAGGCGTGTGACAAGACCTCGCTTCTCATATGGACACTCTCACATGTCAAGTCAATTAGGCGTGTGACAGGACGTCATATCCTCACATTGACACTCTCCACATGTCTTGCATTCTTTCCGCATCACAAATCAATCAGGCGTGTGACAAGACCCTCACATCCTCATATTGACACTAACACATTTCAAGTCAATCAGGAGTGTGACATGACCTTACATACTCACATTGACACTCACCAATGTCTTGCATTCTTCTCACCTCACAAGTCGATTAGGCGTGTGACAAGACCTCTCATACTCACTCACACTGACACTCTCAAATGTCAAGTCAATCAGGCATGCGACAAGACCTCACATCCTCACATTGACACTCTCCCATGTCAAGTCAATCAGGCGTGTGAAAAGAACTCACATCCTGATATTGACAATGTCACATTTCAAGTCAATCAGGCGTGTGACAAGACCTCGCTTTCTCATATGGACACTCTCACATGTCAAGTCAATCAGGCGTGTGACAAGACCTCACATCCTCATATTGACACTCTCACATGCCAAGTCAATTAGGCCTGTGACAAGAAGTCATATCCTCACATTGACACTCTCTCAGGTCTTGCATTCTTTCCGCATCAAAAGTCAATCATGCGTGTGACAAGACCTCACATCCTCATATTGACACTATCATATTTCAAGTCAATCAGGCGTGTGACATGACCTTACATACTCACATTGACACTCACCAATGTCTTGCATTCTTCTCACCTCTCAAGTCAATTAGGCTTGTGACAAGACCTCTCCTACTCACACTGACACTCTCATATGTCAAGCATTCTTTTTGCCTCTCAAGACACACAGGCTTGTGACAAGACCTCACATCCTCACATTGACACTCTCACATATCTTATATTTTCCTCGCATCACAAGTCAATCAGGCGTGTGAGAAGACATTACATACTCACATTGATACTCTCACATGTCAAGTCAATCAGGCGTGCGACAAGACCTTACATTCTCACATTGACACTCTCCCATGTCAAGTCCATCTGGCGTGTGACAAGAACTCACATTCTCATATTGACACTTTCCCATGTCAAGACAATCAGGCGTGTGACAAGACCTCACATCCTCACAGCGACACTCTCATATGTCAAGTCAATCAGGCGCGTGACAAAACCTCACATCCTCATATTGACACTCTCACATTTCAAGTCAATCAAACGTGTGACATGACCTTACATACTCACATTGACATTCTTCTATATAAAGTCAATCCGGCGTGTGACAACACCTCACATCCTCACATTGACACTCTCACGTGTCATGTAAATCAGGCGTGTGTCAAGACCTCACATCCTCACAGCGACCCTCTCATATGTCAGACAATCAGGTGTGTCACAAGACTTCACATCCTCACATTGGCCCTCTTACATGTCAAGTCAATCAGGCGTCTGACAAGACCTCACATCCTGATATTGACACTCTCACATATCAAGTCAATCAGGCGTGTGACAAGACCACACATCATCACATTGACACTCTCACGTGTCATGTAAATCAGGCGTGTGACAAGAACACACCTCTTCATGTTGACACTCTCACATGTCAAGACAATTAGGCGTGTGACAAGACCTCACATCCTCACATTGACACTTTCACATGTCAAGTCAATCAGGCGTGTGACAACACCTCACATCCTCACATTGACACTCTCCCATCAAGTCAATCAGGCGTGTGACAAGAACACATCTTCATATTGACACTCTCACATGTCAAGTCAATCATGCGTGTGACAAGAACACACCTCTTCATATTGACACTCTCACATATCAAGTCAATCAGGCATGCGACAAGACCTCACATCCTCACATTGACACTCTCCATAGTCAAGTCAATCAGGCGTGTGACAAGACCTCACATCCCCATATTGACACTCGCACTTTTCAGGTCAATCAGGCGTGTGACATGACCTTTCATACTCACATTGATATTCCCCTATGTAAAGTCAATCAGGCGTCTGACAAGACCTCACATCCTCATATTGACACTCTCACATGCCAAGTCAATTAGGTGTGTGACAAGACCTCATAAACTCACATTGACACTCTCACATGCCTCGTCATTTAGCCGTAGGACAGGAACTCTCATTCTCACACTGACACTCTCACATGTCAAGCGTTCTTTTTGACTCTCAAGACACAGGCTTGTTACAAGACCTCACCTCCGCAATTTGACACACTCACATGTCAAGTCAATCAGGCGTGTGACAAGAACTCACATCCTCATATTGACCCTCTCACATATCTTGCATTCTTCTCGCATCACAAGTCAATCAGGCGTGAGACAAGACCTCACATCCTCATATTGACACTCTCACATGCCAAGCTAATTAGGCGTGTGAAAAGACCACACATCCTCACTTCGACACTCTTCCATGTCATGTTAATCAGGCATACGAGAAGACCTCACATCCTCACAATGTCACTCTCACATATCTTGCATTCTTCTCGCATCAAAAGACAATCAAGCTGGAAAAGACCTTACAGTGTGGTGATGATGACCAACACGAAATGGCATTGATTGCGTGAGAGCGAAATGAGCAGTGTGGTGAAGATGACCAACACGAAATGGCATTGAGTGAGTGAGAGCGAAATGAGCAGTGTGGTGAAGATGACCAACACGAAATGGCATTGAGTGAGAGCGAAATGAGCAGTGTGGTGAAGATGACCAACACGAAATGGCATTGATTGCGTGAGAGCGAAATGAGCAGTGTGGTGAAGATGACCAACACGAAATGGCATTGAGTGAGAGCGAAATGAGCAGTGTGGTGAAGATGACCAACACGAAATGGCATTGATTGCGTGAGAGCGAAATGAGCAGTGTGGTGAAGATGACCAACACGAAATGGCATTGAATGAGTGAGAGCCAAATGAGCAGTGTGGTGAAGATGACCAACACGAAATGGCATTGATTGAGTGAGAGCGAAATGAGCAGTGTGGTGAAGATGACCAACCACGAAATGGCATTGAATGAGTGAGAGCGAAATGAGCAGTGTGGTGAAGATGACCAACACGAAATGGCATTGAGTGAGTGAGAGCGAAATGAGCAGTGTGGTGAAGATGACCGACACGAAATGGCATTGAGTGAGTGAGAGCGAAATGAGCAGTGTGGTGAAGATGACCAACACGAAATGGCATTGAATGAGTGAGAGCGAAATGAGCAGCGTGGTGAAGATGACCAACACGAAATGGCATTGAATGAGTGAGAGCGAAATGAGCAGTGTGGTGAAGATGACCAACACGAAATGGCATTGAGTGAGTGAGAGCGAAATGAGCAGTGTGGTGAAGATGACCAAGACGAAATGGCATTGATTGGTGAGAGCGAAATGAGCATGTGGTGAAGATGACCAACACGAAATGGCATTGAG
The DNA here is from genome assembly GCA_001923025.3 of Taenia multiceps. Classification (NCBI taxonomy): domain Eukaryota; kingdom Metazoa; phylum Platyhelminthes; class Cestoda; order Cyclophyllidea; family Taeniidae; genus Taenia; species Taenia multiceps. Next base: position 6,605,966 of record CM010316.2, read on the forward strand.
TGAGAGCGAAATGAGCAGTGTGGTGAAGATGACCAACACGAAATGGCATTGAGTGAGAGCGAAATGAGCAGTGTGGTGAAGATGACCAACACGAAATGGCATTGATTGCGTGAGAGCGAAATGAGCAGTGTGGTGAAGATGACCAACACGAAATGGCATTGAGTGAGTGAGAGCGAAATGAGCAGGGTGGTGAAGATGACCAACACGAAATGGCATTGATTGCGTGAGAGCGAAATGAGCAGTGTGGTGAAGATGACCAACACGAAATGGCATTGGTTGTGTGAGAGCGAAATGAGCAGTGTGGTGAAGATGACCAACACGAAATGGCATTGATTGAGTGAGAGCGAAATGAGCAGTGTGGTGAAGATGACCAACACGAAATGGCATTGATTGCGTGAGAGCGAAATGAGCAGTGTGGTGAAGATGACAACACGAAATGGCATTGAGTGAGAGCGAAATGAGCAGTGTGGTGAAGATGACCAACACGAAATGGCATTGAGTGAGAGCGAAATGAGCAGTGTGGTGAAGATGACCAACACGAAATGGCATTGATTGCGTGAGAGCGAAATGAGCAGTGTGGTGAAGATGACCAACACGAAATGGCATTGATTGAGTGAGAGCGAAATGAGCAGTGTGGTGAAGATGACCAACACGAAATGGCATTGAGTGAGTGAGAGCGAAATGAGCAGTGTGGTGAAGATGACCAACACGAAATGGCATTGAATGAGTGAGAGCGAAATGAGCAGTGTGGTGAAGATGACCAACACGAAATGGCATTGATTGAGTGAGAGCGAAATGAGCAGTGTGGTGAAGATGACCAACACGAAATGGCATTGATTGAGTGAGAGCGAAATGAGCAGTGTGGTGAAGATGACCAACACGAAATGGCATTGATGAGTGAGAGCGAAATGAGCAGTGTGGTGAAGATGACCAACACGAAATGGCATTGATTGAGTGAGAGCGAAATGAGCAGTGTGGTGAAGATGACCAACACGAAATGGCATTGAGTGAGAGCGAAATGAGCATTGTGGTGAAGATGACCAACACGAAATGGCATTGAGTGAGAGCGAAATGAGCAGTGTGGTGAAGATGACCAACACGAAATGGCATTGAGTGAGAGCGAAATGAGCAGTGTGGTGAAGATGACCAACACGAAATGGCATTAAATGAGTGAGAGCGAAATGAGCAGTGTGGTGAAGATGACCAACACGAAATGGCATTGAATGAGTGAGAGCGAAATGAGCAGTGTGGTGAAGATGACCAACACGAAATGGCATTGAGTGAGAGAGCGAAATGAGCAGTGTGGTGAAGATGACCAACACGAAATGGCATTGATGAGTGAGAGCGAAATGAGCAGTGTGGTGAAGATGACCAACACGAAATGGCATTGAGTGAGAGCGAAATGAGCAGTGTGGTGAAGATGACCAACACGAAATGGCATTGAGAGTGAGAGCGAAATGAGCAGTGTGGTGAAGATGACCAACACGAAATGGCATTGATGAGAGCGAAATGAGCAGTGTGGTGAAGATGACCAACACGAAATGGCATTGATTGAGTGAGAGCGAAATGAGCAGTGTGGTGAAGATGACCAACACGAAATGGCATTGATTGAGTGAGAGCGAAATGAGCAGTGTGGTGAAGATGACCAACACGAAATGGCATTGATTGTGAGAGCGAAATGAGCAGTGTGGTGAAGATGACCAACACGAAATGGCATTGATTGAGTGAGAGCGAAATGAGCAGTGTGGTGAAGATGACCAACACGAAATGGATTGATTGAGTGAGAGCGAAATGAGCAGTGTGGTGAAGATGACCAACACGAAATGGCATTGAGTGAGAGCGAAATGAGCAGTGTGGTGAAGATGACCAACACGAAATGGCATTGAGTGAGAGCGAAATGAGCAGTGTGGTGAAGATGACCAACACGAAATGGCATTGAGTGAGAGCGAAATGAGCAGTGTGGTGAAGATGACCAACACGAAATGGCATTGAGTGAGAGCGAAATGAGCAGTGTGGTGAAGATGACCAACACGAAATGGCATTGATAGTGAGAGCGAAATGAGCAGTGTGGTGAAGATGACCAACACGAAATGGCATTTAGTGAGTGAGAGCGAAATGAGCAGTGTGGTGAAGATGACCAACACGAAATGGCATTGAGTGAGTGAGAGCGAAATGAGCAGTGTGGTGAAGATGACCAACACGAAATGGCATTGATGAGTGAGAGCGAAATGAGCAGTGTGGTGAAGATGACCAACACGAAATGGCATTGATTGAGTGAGAGCGAAATGAGCAGTGTGGTGAAGATGACCAACACGAAATGGCATTGAGTGAGAGCGAAATGAGCAGTGTGGTGAAGATGACCAACACGAAATGGCATTGATTGAGTGAGAGCGAAATGAGCAGTGTGGTGAAGATGACCAACACGAAATGGCATTGATTGAGTGAGAGCGAAATGAGCAGTGTGGTGAAGATGACCAACACGAAATGGCATTGATTAGTGAGAGCGAAATGAGCAGTGTGGTGAAGATGACCAACACGAAATGGCATTGAGTGAGAGCGAAATGAGCAGTGTGGTGAAGATGACCAACACGAAATGGCATTGATTGAGTGAGAGCGAAATGAGCAGTGTGGTGAAGATGACCAACACGAAATGGCATTGATTGGTGAGAGCGAAATGAGCAGTGTGGTGAAGATGACCAACACGAAATGGCATTGATTGAGTGAGAGCGAAATGAGCAGTGTGGTGAAGATGACCAACACGAAATGGCATTGATTGAGTGAGAGCGAAATGAGCAGTGTTGAAGATGACCAACACGAAATGGCATTGAGTGAGTGAGAGCGAAATGAGCAGTGTGGTGAAGATGACCAACACGAAATGGCATTGATTGAGTGAGAGCGAAATGAGCAGTGTGGTGAAGATGACCAACACGAAATGGCATTGATTGAGTGAGAGCGAAATGAGCAGTGTGGTGAAGATGACCAACACGAAATGGCATTGAGTGAGAGCGAAATGAGCAGTGTGGTGAAGATGACCAACACGAAATGGCATTGAGTGAGAGCGAAATGAGCAGTGTGGTGAAGATGACCAACACGAAATGGCATTGAGTGAGTGAGAGCGAAATGAGCAGTGTGGTGAAGATGACCAACACGAAATGGCATTGATTGTGAGAGCGAAATGAGCAGTGTGGTGAAGATGACCAACACGAAATGGCATTGATTGAGTGAGAGCGAAATGAGCAGTGTGGTGAAGATGACCAACACGAAATGGCATTGAGAGTGAGAGCGAAATGAGCAGTGTGGTGAAGATGACCAACACGAAATGGCATTGAGTGAGAGCGAAATGAGCAGTGTGGTGAAGATGACCAACACGAAATGGCATTGAGTGAGAGCGAAATGAGCAGTGTGGTGAAGATGACCAACACGAAATGGCATTGATTGGTGAGAGCGAAATGAGCAGTGTGGTGAAGATGACCAACACGAAATGGCATTGAGTGAGAGCGAAATGAGCAGTGTGGTGAAGATGACCAACACGAAATGGCATTGATTGTGAGAGCGAAATGAGCAGTGTGGTGAAGATGACCAACACGAAATGGCATTGATTGAGTGAGAGCGAAATGAGCAGTGTGGTGAAGATGACCAACACGAAATGGCATTGATGAGTGAGAGCGAAATGAGCAGTGTGGTGAAGATGACCAACACGAAATGGCATTGAGTGAGAGCGAAATGAGCAGTGTGGTGAAGATGACCAACACGAAATGGCATTGATGAGTGAGAGCGAAATGAGCAGTGTGGTGAAGATGACCAACACGAAATGGCATTGAGTGAGAGCGAAATGAGCAGTGTGGTGAAGATGACCAACACGAAATGGCATTGAGTGAGAGCGAAATGAGCAGTGTGGTGAAGATGACCAACACGAAATGGCATTGATTGGTGAGAGCGAAATGAGCAGTGTGGTGAAGATGACCAACACGAAATGGCATTGAGTGAGAGCGAAATGAGCAGTGTGGTGAAGATGACCAACACGAAATGGCATTGATTGAGTGAGAGCGAAATGAGCAGTGTGGTGAAGATGACCAACACGAAATGGCATTGAGTGAGAGCGAAATGAGCAGTGTGGTGAAGATGACCAACACGAAATGGCATTGAGTGAGAGCGAAATGAGCAGTGTGGTGAAGATGACCAACACGAAATGGCATTGATTGAGTGAGAGCGAAATGAGCAGTGTGGTGAAGATGACCAACACGAAATGGCATTGAGTGAGTGAGAGCGAAATGAGCAGTGTGGTGAAGATGACCAACACGAAATGGCATTGATTGAGTGAGAGCGAAATGAGCAGTGTGGTGAAGATGACCAACACGAAATGGCATTGATTGAGAGCGAAATGAGCAGTGTGGTGAAGATGACCAACACGAAATGGCATTGATTGAGTGAGAGCGAAATGAGCAGTGTGTGAAGATGACCAACACGAAATGGCATTGAGAGTGAGAGCGAAATGAGCAGTGTGGTGAAGATGACCAACACGAAATGGCATTGATGAGTGAGAGCGAAATGAGCAGTGTGGTGAAGATGACCAACACGAAATGGCATTGAGTGAGAGCGAAATGAGCAGTGTGGTGAAGATGACCAACACGAAATGGCATTGAGTGAGTGAGAGCGAAATGAGCAGTGTGGTGAAGATGACCAACACGAAATGGCATTGATTGAGTGAGAGCGAAATGAGCAGTGTGGTGAAGATGACCAACACGAAATGGCATTGAGTGAGAGCGAAATGAGCAGTGTGGTGAAGATGACCAACACGAAATGGCATTGATTGAGTGAGAGCGAAATGAGCAGTGTGGTGAAGATGACCAACACGAAATGGCATTGATTGAGTGAGAGCGAAATGAGCAGTGTGGTGAAGATGACCAACACGAAATGGCATTGAGTGAGTGAGAGCGAAATGAGCAGTGTGGTGAAGATGACCAACACGAAATGGCATTGATTGAGTGAGAGCGAAATGAGCAGTGTGGTGAAGATGACCAACACGAAATGGCATTGATTGGTGAGAGCGAAATGAGCAGTGTGGTGAAGATGACCAACACGAAATGGCATTGATTGAGTGAGAGCGAAATGAGCAGTGTGGTGAAGATGACCAACACGAAATGGCATTGATTGAGTGAGAGCGAAATGAGCAGTGTGGTGAAGATGACCAACACGAAATGGCATTGATTGGTGAGAGCGAAATGAGCAGTGTGGTGAAGATGACCAACACGAAATGGCATTGATTGCGTGAGAGCGAAATGAGCAGTGTGGTGAAGATGACCAACACGAAATGGCATTGATTGAGAGCGAAATGAGCAGTGTGGTGAAGATGACCAACACGAAATGGCATTGAGTGAGAGCGAAATGAGCAGTGTGGTGAAGATGACCAACACGAAATGGCATTGATTGAGTGAGAGCGAAATGAGCAGTGTGGTGAAGATGACCAACACGAAATGGCATTGAGTGAGAGCGAAATGAGCAGTGTGGTGAAGATGACCAACACGAAATGGCATTGAGTGAGTGAGAGCGAAATGAGCAGTGTGGTGAAGATGACCAACACGAAATGGCATTGAGTGAGAGCGAAATGAGCAGTGTGGTGAAGATGACCAACACGAAATGGCATTGATTGAGTGAGAGCGAAATGAGCAGTGTGGTGAAGATGACCAACACGAAATGGCATTGATTGAGTGAGAGCGAAATGAGCAGTGTGGTGAAGATGACCAACACGAAATGGCATTGATTGAGTGAGAGCGAAATGAGCAGTGTGGTGAAGATGACCAACACGAAATGGCATTGAGTGAGAGCGAAATGAGCAGTGTGGTGAAGATGACCAACACGAAATGGCATTGATTGAGTGAGAGCGAAATGAGCAGTGTGGTGAAGATGACCAACACGAAATGGCATTATTGAGTGAGAGCGAAATGAGCAGTGTGGTGAAGATGACCAACACGAAATGGCATTGAGTGAGAGCGAAATGAGCAGTGTGGTGAAGATGACCAACACGAAATGGCATTGATTGAGTGAGCGAAATGAGCAGTGTGGTGAAGATGACCAACACGAAATGGCATTGATGGTGAGAGCGAAATGAGCAGTGTGTGAAGATGACCAACACGAAATGGCATTGATTGAGTGAGAGCGAAATGAGCAGTGTGGTGAAGATGACCAACACGAAATGGCATTGATTGAGTGAGAGCGAAATGAGCAGTGTGGTGAAGATGACCAACACGAAATGGCATTGATTGAGTGAGAGCGAAATGAGCAGTGTGGTGAAGATGACCAACACGAAATGGCATTGATGAGTGAGCGAAATGAGCAGTGTGGTGAAGATGACCAACACGAAATGGCATTGATTGAGTGAGAGCGAAATGAGCAGTGTGGTGAAGATGACCAACACGAAATGGCATTGAGTGAGAGCGAAATGAGCAGTGTGGTGAAGATGACCAACACGAAATGGCATTGATGAGTGAGAGCGAAATGAGCAGTGTGGTGAAGATGACCAACACGAAATGGCATTGATTGAGTGAGAGCGAAATGAGCAGTGTGGTGAAGATGACCAACACGAAATGGCATTGATTGTGAGAGCGAAATGAGTGTGGTGAAGATGACCAACACGAAATGGCATTGAGTGAGAGCGAAATGAGCAGTGTGGTGAAGATGACCAACACGAAATGGCATTGATTGAGTGAGAGCGAAAGAGCAGTGTGGTGAAGATGACCAACACGAAATGGCATTGATTGAGTGAGAGCGAAATGAGCAGTGTGGTGAAGATGACCAACACGAAATGGCATTGATTGAGTGAGAGCGAAATGAGCAGTGTGGTGAATGACCAACACGAAATGGCATTGATTGAGTGAGAGCGAATGAGCAGTGTGGTGAAGATGACCAACACGAATGGCATTGATTGAGTGAGAGCGAAATGAGCAGTGTGGTGAAGATGACCAACACGAAATGGCATTGATGTGAGAGCGAAATGAGCAGTGTGGTGAAGATGACCAACACGAAATGGCATTGATGAGTGAGAGCGAAATGAGCAGTGTGGTGTGAAGATGACCAACACGAAATGGCATTGATTGAGGAGAGCGAAATGAGCAGTGTGGTGAAGATGACCAACACGAAATGGCATTGATTGAGTGAGAGCGAAATGAGCATGTGGTGAAGATGACCAACACGAAATGGCATTGATTGAGTGAGAGCGAAATGAGCAGTGTGGTGAAGATGACCAACACGAAATGGCATTGATTGGTGAGAGCGAAATGAGCAGTGTGGTGAAGATGACCAACACGAAATGGCATTGAGTGAGAGCGAAATGAGCAGTTGGTGAAGATGACCAACACGAAATGGCATTGATGAGTGAGCGAAATGAGCAGTGTGGTGAAGATGACCAACACGAAATGGCATTGATGAGTGAGCGAAATGACAGTGTGGTGAAGATGACCAACACGAAATGGCATTGATTGAGTGAGAGCGAAATGAGCAGTGTGGTGAAGATGACCAACACGAAATGGCATTGAGTGAGAGCGAAATGAGCAGTGTGGTGAAGATGACCAACACGAAATGGCATTGATTGAGTGAGAGCGAAATGAGCAGTGTGGTGAAGATGACCAACACGAAATGGCATTGATGTGAGAGCGAAATGAGCAGTGTGGTGAAGATGACCAACACGAAATGGCATTGATTGAGTGAGAGCGAAATGAGCAGGTGGTGAAGATGACCAACACGAAATGGCATTGAGTGAGAGAGCGAAATGAGCAGTGTGTGAAGATGACCAACACGAAATGGCATTGATTGAGAGCGAAATGAGCAGTGTGGTGAAGATGACCAACACGAAATGGCATTGATTGTGAGAGCGAAATGAGCAGTGTGGTGAAGATGACCAACACGAAATGGCATTGAGAGAGCGAAATGAGCAGTGTGGTGAAGATGACCAACACGAAATGGCATTGAGTGAGAGCGAAATGAGCAGTGTGGTGAAGATGACCAACACGAAATGGCATTGATTGATGAGAGCGAAATGAGCAGTGTGGTGAAGATGACCAACACGAAATGGCATTGATTGGTGAGCGAAACAGTGTGGTGAAGATGACCAACACGAAATGGCATTGAGTGAGAGCGAAATGAGCAGTGTGGTGAAGATGACCAACACGAAATGGCATTGAGTGATGAGAGCGAAATGAGCAGTGTGGTGAAGATGACCAACGAAATGGCATTGATTGAGTGAGAGCGAAATGAGCTGTGGTGAAGATGACCAACACGAAATGGCATTGAGTGAGAGCGAAATGAGCAGTGTGGTGAAGATGACCAACACGAAATGGCATTATGAGTGAGAGCGAAATGAGCAGTGTGGTGAAGATGACCAACACGAAATGGCATTGAGTGTGAGAGCGAAATGAGCAGTGTGGTGAAGATGACACCCAGAAATGGCATTGATGAGTGAAGCGAAATGAGCAGTGTGGTGAAGATGACCAACACGAAATGGCATTTTGATTGCGTGAGACGAAATGAGCAGTGTGGTGAATGACCAACACGAAATGGCATTGAGTGAGAGCGAAATGAGCAGTGTGGTGAAGATGACCAACACGAAATGGCATTGAGTGAGTGAGAGCGAAATGAGCAGTGTGGTGAAGATGACCAACACGAATGGCATTGATTGTGAGACGAAATGAGCAGTGTGGTGAGATCCAACACGAAATGGCATTGATTGATGAGAGCGAAATGAGCAGTGTGGTGAAGATGCCAACACGAAATGGCATTGAGTTGAGAGCGAAATGAGCAGTGTGGTGAGATGACCAAACACTAAATGGCATTGATGAGTG